>CAUYUJ010014623.1:359543-372043 GCA_963575745.1 Prorocentrum cordatum
CGTTGGCCACCCCCATCTCCCCGACCGCGCTAGCTCGACGGCCGCCTTCAGCGCGGTCGACGCCAACGTTGCGCGCGCCGGTGACTGCCAGCACAATGCCCCCTTGAACAGCTCGCCCTGGATGCCGTTGCGCAGCTAGGTCGCGCCGGCAAGCGCCCTGCACTTCTCGGCCGCTACATTGAACTACGCGCGCGCGAGCCCCTTGACCAAGGTCTTGGCGCTGGCGAACAAGCCCTTCTCCACCTTGCCGCTGCCCCCCCAGGCGCTGATGGGCCAAGTCGTCGGCGACCGCGGCCGGCACCGCGGCGGGGCGCTTCAGCGCCGTCGCATCCAGCGGCGCGAAGAGCATCATCACCTTCACGAACGCGGTCGCGATAGCGCCCCCCGCCAGCGCGGTCTGCACAATCGCAAACTCGTCGGAGCAGCAGCCTCCCAGGCAGACAACCCCGGGCGCCCTGCGCGCCTTAACCTGCAGCTTGGCCAGCCAGGGCGGGAAGTCGAGCTGCCGGCAAGCCTGCAGGACATGGCCGCGCAGGATCTGCTCGAAGGCCGCCCAGAGGTCGAGCAGGATCGAAGCCGAGGCCCAGCCCCGGTGCTCGTGAAGCACGCTCACCCTATGCCTCCGCTCCGCGCTGAGCTTGCTGCTGCCGCACGGCGCGGACACAGCTCTCGCCCGCGCTGGCCCACAAATAGGGCCTGCCATTCTCACTCTCCCGCTGATTTGCCCATGGTCGGCGACGGCGCCCGCGCGCGCCCACAGAAATGCAGCGGGCCTGAGCCCGCCGCCCGACATCGGGGCGAAGGCAAGCTCGGTGAAAAAAGTCGGGCCACTCGCAGGCCAGCTCGACGTTGACGAAGAGATCGATCACGGCCCCGATGCCCCGGTCGCCCACCAGCTGCAACCCCCAGGGCCTGGGCGAGTCGAAAGACGAGTCCGTGGCCTCTCTGAAGTTGCCGATGACCTTCCTGACCTCATCCGCTGTGGGCCGCGGCAGCCACTCGCCAAGCTGCCCGGGCCGGTCGGCGCGGGCCTCCTGCAAGCTGGCGCCAGTGGGAGCGGGGGCCCCCGCGCCCCAACACCCTGACCACTCCTTTACTAAGGCTCTGCCGGTCTCCTGCAGGGCAGGAAGGGGGCCGCCCAGGGACGCGCGCTTGGGCCGAGGAGCCCAGCCTTGCGGACGCGTGGCAAGGGCGCGGAAGGCCCCCGCACGTCTGGCGCGGTGGTCGATGACCCAGTCGCAATTGCTGATCTGCCTGGCGCCTGCTTCCTTCTGGGCCATGGCGTCGGCGACGGCGTCGACGCGGGCCGCGACGCCCCCCCGACGGCCCAAGGCCGCGGCGGCCCCCGCCAGGCCGAGGTCGCGACGGTGCCGAGGTCCAAGGCCGTGACGGTCTCCGCCAGCGCAGCGAAGATCGTCTTCGCGCCCAGGGGCTGCGTCTCGTCGGCGGCGGCATTGTTGCCCTGCTGGGTGGAGGCGGCCTCGATGGCGCGGCCCTCGGGGCCCTCAGCGCGCCTCGCCCCCGCCACCACCTCGCCGCGCAGCAGCCTGCCGAGTGCGCTGAGCGCCCGAAGCCGCCGAAGAGGCAAGTCGATCTGGGCGCAGTCCTCGATGGTAATAGCCACGCTCTTGTGGCACATCGCGCACTTGGAACATTTCGGGATGCGAGGTGGACTGGGCGCCGCCACCTTCGTCATCCTGAGCGCGGGCCTCACGGCCCTGCGCGAATGCGCCCTGTCGTCACGCGCCAGGCCCAACGCGTCGATGATGGCCCGCCCGGCCTGGCGAATGAAGGGCTGATTCTCGGCGTCGAGGGGGCGCGTGCCAGCCGTAGCTTGGCGAGCCGCCTCGAGCGGGCGAGCGCGCCCCCTGCTGCAGCACCGCAGCGGCGTGGGGCACGGGGACCTCTCGGGCGCGCCCATGACCTGCAACTCCTTGGCGACCGATCCTCTTGCGGAGCCAGGTTCCACCTGTGGAGTACTGTGGAGTACTTCCGCTGGGGGGTCGCCGCAAGTAGCGCTGGTGGCCCACTAGTCGACGATGCGCCCTACAGGGCGGCAGGTGCCCTCGTCGGGGCCGACCGCCTTGAGCTTTTGCGCGTTCAGGAATCATGAGCCAGGTTGAAATCCCCGCCGATGACGATGGGCTCGCCGATCTGCCTCGCCGCGCGGTAGACCGACTGCATCACCTGAAAATCGGACATGCCCTCGCAGTCCTTCAGGCACACCTTGAACCAGGCTACGCCTCCAGGGACGACGCCAGCGAAATGGGCGACGCAAGCGCGCCCTTCATCTCGAGAGCAACCAAGCCGCAGGCTCGCGGCACCAACTGCAACAGCCCCCCGCGGTCGTGGAGGCCTGGGCCTGCGCCCACCGCAGGACCCGCAAAGGCGTGCCAGTCCTGCTTCACCAGCTTGACGGTCACCCCTGAGCACCGAAAAGCGGCGGGGAGTCTCCTGCGCCGCGATCGCGTCCGTGTTCCGCACTGCAATCTCAGCCAAAAGCGGTTCGAAACTGCTGTAGGCGTTTGGCGACGATGGTCAGCGCAGTCCACCACCGCCGCCCGTGCGAGCTACGATTCGGCAGTTGGCTTCTTTGCAGAGCGATGGAGGTCGAGGGCCTCGGCAATGCGCTTGCGCTCGCACTCGTCGCCGCAAGCGCCAAGCAAACCGCCTGGATCAGCAGCAGCCATGAAAGTGTCGAAGGCCTCCTCTGGCGCAGGCGCGCGCTGGCCACCGCCAGGGGCCTCGGGAGGCCCACCTCCTGCAGCACCCGGTGAACCTTCGCCCCCTGCCTCTCGCCCTGGTCCGAGAGACCCCTTGACAGGCTGCGCGGGCTCTGGGGGGGCGGTTGTCGCTTTGAGTTCTTGGACAGCTGCCTGGAACGACTTGAGGAAGTCCGCAAGTGTGACCCCGTCGGTGAGGAGCTCGCCAAGTTTGATATTGAACCCCTGGAGCGAAAGTCCGCCTGAGACCTTGACCCCCCCGCCGTAGAGCTTAGCAGCCTCCAGCTTGGCAGCCCCGAGTGCCTTCTCCAGTTTCGCGACCTTTGCCACCGACGAAAGCACCGGCTCCAGCACCCTGGGAGCCTTATCGCTATTATTTGCCAGACGCTCATCGGCTTGTAGAAGAGCCCGTGCAGCCTTGTCGACCGCCTGAAGAGCTTCGCGACCAGCAGCACAGAAAAACCCAGCAAATGCAGCGCGCCGTGCGTTTTCGACCTTCGACATGGAAAAACGAAAGAGTGCACACTTCGTCTCCTCGTAGGTCTCGAAGAGAAATCCCGACCACTCACGAACCTCGTTAGCGCTGGGCGTCGCACGAGATGGGGTTTGCTGTCCACTGTCGCCTCCGCCTCCCGACATGTTGCCCACGGCTTCCTCAACAGCGCACACTTTTGCTTGGTGTTTGTCCACCGCGGCAGCCCGACCAGAATTCGGTTCCTTTTTCGGCCCGCCGTTGTTCCAGAGATTACGTGGCTGAGGTTCGACCGCACCACAGCCTCCGCATGTCCGTCGGCCCGTGGTAGTGAACTCCCTACACATGCACTTCCAGTACTCAGCCATGGCGCCACACAGCAGATCACTACCCACACAGACAAAAGCAGAGGAGTTTACTGGACACAAGGGTGCCAGAGGAAAGAAGACTGAGGGCGAGTCGCGGACTAGCGGTATCCGTGGTTTCCCGATGGAAAGCACAGTCTTGAGCCAAAATGGCTACGGGGCGGCGGCCGATAATAAAAACGTGTTCTATCGGTTGCGCCATGGGTTGCGCCCTTGGCGGCCGAGAATAAAATCGTCTCCTATCGGTTGCGCCATAAGTTGCGCCCTCGGCAGCCGAGAATAAAACTGTCGCGTAACAGGTGCGACCAGTCTGTTCAGTTCAATTCAATTGAATTTACCTCGCGAAGAACAAATTCGGGCTACGCCCGAAAAAAAACGACTGGAGTCCTGGACCCCATAATTCTGCTGCATATACTGGGCCGGATCGATCTGCGAGGGCCCCAAGGCTCGGGACAGGGCACAATCGCCCGCAGTGAAAAAATGCCACGCCGGGCTCTCGAGGTCGTCCGCCATGACCCTTCCCCGCGGCCTGAAGGCCCTCAAAATCCTCTCAAGGTCGTCCCCGGTGGCCGCGAGCTCAGGACCGTCCCTGTTCAGCACCGCGCGCAAGTCGCGGAGCAGCTGTTCCAGCGCGCCGCCGCGCCTCGTTCGGCGGAAGGCGGGGGGGAAGGCGCAAGACAGGAGGAGGCAGGAGGAAAGGGGAGAGGGACGGGCCTGACATCCTGCGGTGGGTTCGTTTTCCTCCACCACCACCACCCTAAGTTGGAGGGGGAGGGGGTCCTCCTCACCCTCCTCGTCCTCCTTCTCCTCCTCCTCCTCGTCCTCCTCCTCCTCTTCGTCCTCCTCCTCCTCCTCGTCCTCCTCCTCGTCCTCCTCCTTCCCCCCATCCAACTTATGGTGATGGTGGTGGAAAACAAGCCCATCATCCTAGCATCGTGGCAAGTTCACGACGCAGGGCGCTTGGCAATTGGCAGCAGAGGGCGAGGCAGAGGGAGGCAGGGAGGAAGGGGCCCTGACATTATGGCGTGGCAGAAAAAACGGCGTATACACGTGCCGAGTTCTGGCCTCGGGAGAACGCTTGCCGGGCCCAGGGGCCGTCAGACGGCCCTGGAACAAAACGGGCCCTGCAGGGGACTCACGGCGTAAGGAAAAACGACGTAGGAGTTACATGGGGAGAGAGTTAGAGGTAGGAGGGGGGCCAACGGGGGAACGGGAGACCAATCCCACAAAGGCCAAAACGGACGAAAAACGGTGGCACGGAAAACCCCAATCCGCCCGAAATCCAGCCCCCTACCCTCCCCTCCCCTCCCCTCCGTGCGCGCGACGACGGCGACTTCACGCGCCCAAAATGGGGACGGACAAAAACTGTAACGATGCTTGACAACACATGTTGTCCAAAACCGACACTGGCCGCTGGCGGAAGGCGGCGTTCGTCCTACATGGATAACGCCTCTGGGGACACCCACATCGAGTCCCACACAAGACTGTCGTGAACTGCCGCTCTTTCTCGCCCCTTCTATTTCGATCGTGCCGGTGATCAGTCCAGGCGCACTCTCCTTTGTTTGGGGTAGCTTCAGCCACGGAGCCAAAAGTTCCCATTACGTTTCGGATGGTTTCTGAGCCCTGGTTTGCCCACGAAGGCGGCCAAGTTCCAACTCTGATTTCCGAGCGCACGCCCAAACGCGATGACGAGGGCGGCCACGAAATGCGAACAGCAAAAGCCGCTTGGAATTGCAGAACCAGCAAGACACGGGAGGGGGGCGCGCGCGCGCGCGCGCGCCCCCCCCGCCCCCCGCGCGTCGCGCCCACACCGCTGAGCTCAGATGCTGCTGCGGTCAAAGGTCGAGACAGGGGGAACGCGCGGAACGCGAGGGAAAGGACGGCCGGGAAGGTACAAAGGCCCCCCGACACCCAAGTGGGGCCACCGCTATGTAGCACCCCGCAGTTGCGGATAACAGTGAGGGGGCGGGCGCGGGGAGGTCGTGAGTGGGTTGCAGGCGGGTCGCGCGGTGGGTCGCAGGAAAAATTCGCGCGTGGATTGCGGGTGTGTCGCGGGTGGGTCGCGGGCGGGTCGCGGGTGGATCGCGAGTGGGTCGCGGGTGGTCGCGGGTGACTCGCGGGTCGGTTGCGGGTGGGTCGCGCGGTAGGTCGCGGGCGGTTCGCGGGCAAGTCGCGGGTGGGTCGCGGGAGGGTCGCGGGCGGGTCGCGGGTGGGTCGTGGGCGGGTCGCGGGTGGGTCGCGGGTGGGTCGCCAGGTGGGTTGCAGGTGAGATACGGGTGGGTCGCGGGTGGGTCGCGCGGTGGGTCGGGGGCGTGTCGCGGGGTGGGCCGCGGGCGGGACGCCAGGTGGGTCGCAGGTGAGATGCGGGTGGGTCGCGGGTGGGTCGCGGGTGGGTCGCAACAACAACATCACCAACACTAACACCAACACCAACAACAACACCAACAACAACAACAATCAGTTTAAGACTCTTCGCTCTTACTGGCACGCGTGTCTTGCATTCAGTGTACCCAACCCTCGATACCCGCCCACTTCGTCTTCGATCGCACCCCCTTCCGGGGGGGGAATATCTTCCTTGTCGGCCACTGACTGAAATGCGAAGTTCTCTGGAGCGAAAACGCCGCTCCTGAATTCGGGGGTCTCTCTGGCCAGGGTCTCTCGGAATACAGATTGAGAAATGTCGAACGGTAACCCTTGTCGCCGTGTCTGGGCCTCCGCAAACTTGCCTGCAATACGTGAAAGTCTCGAGCGAGAGCGCCACTCTTGAGTTTGGGGGCCTCTGGCAAGGGCCTCTGCGAATGCGGATTGAGGCAGAATCGAACGGGAGCACTTCACGAGAGAGACTCCGTGGCTGGGCCTCCGCCAACTCCAACTTGACTGAATTGCGAGACAGTCTCGAGCGAGAGCGCCGTTCCTGAGTTCGGGGGCCTCTCTGGCCAGAGGGTTTCGGGGTAAAGTGTGAGGAAGTATCGAGCGGGAGCCGTTGTCGTCGCAGCCAGGCCTCCAAGGGCACACTTTTACTCTCAAGCCAACGCTCGCGCGGGAACCTTGTTTTCAGAGAACATGTAGCCGGCGTCGAGGCGAGAGCGCGCGGAACCGTTTCCGGAGATCTGCGATCAGTATTATATAAAAATTCGTATTCAACAACAACAACAACAACAACAACAACAACAACAACAACAACAACAACAACAACAACAACAACAACAGCAACAACAACAACAACAACAACAACAACAACAACACATGACAACAACCAACAACCAACAACCAACAACCAACAACCAACAACCAACAACAACAACAACAACAACAACAACAACAATCATGTTAAGATTGTTCGTTCTTATCTGCTCGCGTGCCTCTCAACACGTATATGGCGGGTTCTCGTTTGTTCTGTTACCGGCCTCTTGACCCCCTATCTCCCCCCAGCACCGGGGGCGACCCCAGCAAGGCCATCCTGACCACAAACTGAAGATGTTCTTTACGGCGCTGGTTCTCAAAAAGCAAGCTTTCGCCTGAGACATCCTAAGAAAAATAAGATGTCGGAGATCGGGCGTCGGACATCCAACATGGTGTGGAGGAGCGTTTCGCGTTAGACATCCTCACCAAAACTTGGTTTTGGATATTATCCTAAACCCTCGATAACCGCCCTCTTCGTTTTCGATCGTACCCCCTTTGGAGCAGATCTTCCTTACCTGCAACTTGTATATCGTGCAGCCCGTAAGGCAGGGGAGAAGAATACGGATGGAAGGAAGGGACAAGGGGGAGGAAGGAGGATACGAGTGATGCAGCAGAAGCGGGGCTAGGAGCAGAAAACACGTGGCAGAATCAAACAGGCAAATCGGGCGGATAGACCGTAATGCTGAAGCGTGCGTCCTGCAGGCGGGTTGCTGAAGCGTCGTCCTGCATGAATAGCGAGGAAGTTTTGAGCGATAGCGCGATTTCCAAATAGATCGTGAGGAAGTCCACAGCAAAAGCGCGGTTCCTGAAGTCGAGGGCGCGGCGTCTCAGTAAATAACGAGGAAGTCCCACGCGAGAGCGCGATTCCTGAATAAATTGTGGGGATCTCCTGCGCGGGAACGCGATTTGGGAATACCGTGAAAAAATATCAGGCGGCATATCAGGCGGGAACCGCTGTTGCTGTAAACCGGGGGCCAACAACCCAATTCTGAGACGCAAGACTTTCCCTGATAAAAACTGGGTGTGATCCCCGGGCAGGGCACTTCAATTGAAAAAACACAATGTGCCCTGGAGGGGGGGGGAATCAACTATAATCATTCTTGAGAAATGAAAATTCAACAACAACAACAACAACAGCAACAGCAACAACAACAACCACAACAACAATCACAACAACCACAACCACAACAACAACCACAACAACAACAACAACAACAACAACAACAACAACAACAACAACAACGACAACGACAACGACAACGACAACGACAACAACAACAACTGTAACAACAACAACAATTGCAACGACATCAACAACAACAACAACAACAACAACAACCACCACAACAACAACCACAACAACAACAACAACAACAACAACAACAACAACAACACATACAACAACAACAACAACAACAACAACAACAACAACAACAACAACAACAACAACAACAAAAGTAACAGCAGCAACAGCAACAGCAACAACAACTGCAACAACAGCGACAACAACAATAGCAACGGCAACAGCAGCAGCAACAACAACATCATGTACAACCACATCGTTTACAACAACCTCAACAACATCAACAACAACGACAACAATCCGCAACGCGGAAGCCCACTTCAGCCACGCACCCAAGGACAGTGCATGACCGTTCGGCACCCTCGCTCTGAAAACAAGCGCGCGCCGGAGGCGCGGGGCAAAGCACGCACCCCGCCGGAGACAAACCCGGCGCCCTCCGTTTCGGCTCGCCCCGAGGGGCCACCAAAGGCAAAAAGAGGAGGGGCGGGCGCCCAGGGCCCAAAATCAAAAAACAACGCTGGCGCAAACTTCGCGGGGGGAGGGGCGAGGGTTGAGAGAGAAAAACACCCCGCCAAGGGGCGGGGGTGGCGGCCACGCTGGCACCACTTATCACAGGTTTCTGAAGAGAGACTCCATAGAATTACCCCCAGATGAAACTCTTCAAGGCATGGAAGCTGAGTTGACCTCCAGCGAAAGTCGAACGGCACGTGGACGTGGCGATTCAGTGCGCTTGCGCTATGGAAGCACGGGAGGAGGCTGCAGCTAAGAGAAGATACCCACTGGCCCACAGCACGTGCTTCCACGAAAAATCCAAGGCCGATCCAGCCGCAGAAGGAAAGGCGACGGGACACGTGAAATAATGAGGCGACGGAGATGCCCAACAGGAAGCTTTTTTTTTACAGCCGCAGGCGGAAGCGCCGGCGGCGGCGGGTCACGGTCGGGCTGCGGCCGAGACGAATTAGCCGGGCGCGCGCGGGGGCCGCGATCAGGCGGCGGTGCAAGCTGCAGCCCAGGGAGTCTGAAGGGAGACAGCCACCCAGGAAGCAGGGAGGACGCAGCCAAAATGGCGCGACGCACACCCCCAGTCAAGGATCGCGTCGGTCGACCCCAACAGGAAACACGCAACACCAAAATACAATGTCCGAGAACGAATTCACGGAGCGGGACCTCTCAGCAGCGGGCTGCCCTGCTGCCGATCCGCCCAGGGGTGGTTCGGAGGAGGAGGAGGAGGAGGAGGAGGAGGAGGAGGAGGGAGGAGGGCGGAGGAGGAGGAGGAGGAGGAGGAGGAGGAGGAGGAGGAGGAGGAGGAGAAGGGAGGAGGAGGAGGGAGGAGAGGGGGGGGGCTTCCCTGGCCAGCGCTGCCTGCCTCCATGGGCTGCTGTCTGCAGGGGGGCCCGCGGGCGCCGCCCCGTTTGGGGGGCGGGCGCGCGGGTGGGCCCGCTGCGGCATGCTGGAGTCCCAGTCTGGAGTCGGACGCCCATGCGAGCGGGCTGCCTGCCGAATCTGATACTTTTGGGGACCCAAAGAATATACACCACCACCACGTCGATGCCTCCTCTCTCCTCTACCCTCCTCTTCCTGTCCTCTTTCCTGGGAGAGGGAGGGGGCGAGGGAGGTGGTGGTGGTGTATATCTTTGGGCCCCCCAACTTTGTAAAAGCACTGGGATGGGACTGCAACCAGTGACCTCTTGTGCTTCCGTGACCGACCACGCGGCGCATAAGCTCGCATCTGGCACCGCCATCGGCCCCAGCGCTAACACCAGAAAACAGTGTCACAGCGCCGCGAAGACACAGAAACCTAAAACAACACCAACAACACCTAATGTTAAGACTGCTCGTTCAAATGTCGGCGTGTCGCTCAAACATGTATATCCCGAACCCTCGATACCCGCCCTTATCGTGTTCGGTCATACCACCCTTGGGGGTATATCTCCTTTACCTGCTACGCTTAATTGGCGCAGCCCCTAAAAACAGGGAAAGGGAGGAGGGAAGCGACAACGGAGAGAGAGAAGGATGAAACACGACAGGGCTTAACACGGGAGGGGGAGGAACAGAAAAACACGCGGCAGAATCAGACGGGCGGCTCGGGCGCGGCGGGTCGGGCGGGGCGGGCCCAGACGGCGGGGTCGAGCAGGCGGGCCGCTGAAGCGCCAGTCCTTCGTGAATTGCGACGAAGTCTCTAGCGATGGCGCGATTACCAAGTAAATCCTGACGAAGACCAGAGCGAGAGCGTGATTCCTGAGTGTCGAGGACGCGGCGTCACGATAGACTGGAGAAGCACCGCGCGAAAGCGCGAATCCTTGATAAACTGTGAGGACGTCCCGCGCGGCAGCCAGATTTTGAGTGACTTGCAAGGAAGTGCATCAGGCGGGAACTGTTGCTGCACAATTCGAGGGGCAGCAGCGCGTTCTGTCGCCCCACACTTCCCCTGGTGAACAACCCAGGTGCGAGTCACGAGAAGACCCCCGGCGTTGACAAAACACACGGGGCAGCTGAGCGGGAGGGTCGGCAAAACCAGCAGGCCTCAAACCTGCGGAATCCGCAGCGAGAAGGGCTCGGTCCCTGCCCCCCCCTCCTGCGCGCGCGGCGACGGCGGCAGCGACGGGCGGCCTCGATCTGGACGAGAGCGGCGCCGCTCGGACTTTGGCCGCGAAGCTGCAGCATCTGTGCCGCAAAAGACTGGGGGGGCGCGGTCTCAGCAACAGGACGAGCGGCGCCACGAGCAACGGACCACAGCCACGGGACAAGAAGTGCGGCAGAGAGGGTAAGAGCAAGAAGGTTAGCCCTTCCTATCTCCTCCTCCTCCTTCTCCTCCTCCTCCTCCTGTTCCTCCTTCTCCACCTGCTCCTCCTCCTCCTCTTCCTGCTCCTGCTCCTCCTCCTCCTCATCCTGTTCCTCCTGTTCCTCCTGCTCCTCCTCCTTATCATCATCATCAGCAGGAGCATCATCCTCCCTCGCCCCTCCTCGCCCTCCGACAGCAACGAAACTCGGCCAGAAAAAGTTCGGCCGGGCTGAACTGGGCCAGCTGAACTCGGCCAGGCTGAAATCGGCCAGGCTGGATTCGGCCAGGTTTGAGCAGGGACCGACCGTCCCAGCATTCCTATAGGCCGAACCAAAGATGCTCTAAGAACGAAAGCAATGTTCTCAGAAGTTAAGCCCCGTAGGTTCAAGCAAGACAGTCTCAGCCAGAAATGTTCTAAGATAATTTCGTGCAGGCCACACAAGGTTCTTATGTAAAACATTCTCTTTGGAGGGCCTATAGGCAAGCCAGGACGCTGCGCCACTGCTTGACAAGTGACCTCGTCCAGGCTGCGCCGGTCAAGCTGAACTCGACCCGGGCCGACTTCGGCCTGGCTGACTTTCGTCTTGCCGAGTCTTTCCCTCGTCCTCCCGCCACCCGCGCGACGACGACGACAACGACGACAGCAGCGAGCGGCACATCGGTTTCGGCGAGTGGGCCCGGCGCGGAGGTCTCTCCTCCCTTGCAAAGCGTAGGTCGCTCCTGTGACGGCAGCTTGCTCCCGTTTGCTAAATTAGGAACGGCCCTGTTCGCTCCGTCGAGAGCCATCGCCACAGCTGTGCAGCACGGAGCAGGCGCATCGATGCGCACACCCTACCATGCATCACCCATGGCGAGGCAATCCCGGAGCCCTCCATGGTAATCACAACTCACACCACCCTTCCCACTCCTCCTCCCTGCTGTAAGGATGGCTTTGCCAGGGGTCCGGCCAGCGGGGGGTAGACGGCGGCAGCTCCAGCTGCCCGTACTCTCGCCACGCTCCAGCCCGCTTGGCCACCTGCCCCGCTTGCAGAGGGGGACTCCCACATGGGGCGCGAGCAGACGGGATCGGAGGATCGCGCCACATCGCCGATGTGTCACCGATGCATCGGCGACGTCGGCGACGCACTGGCGCTGTTGGCGTCGAGAAGATCGGGATCCAGGTCGAGCCGTATCGAAGATGCAGCGGCGGTGCAGCTCGATCCACCGACCCCATTCACTGGGACCCCCTGCTTCGGAAGGCCCCACTTGCAGGAACCCCTGCAAGATCATGCATCATACCAGATCTCTGCTCCCCATCCCGACCCCTCCCCCAAGCACGACGACGACGACGACGACGACGACGACGACGACGACGACGACGACGACGACGACGACGACGACGACGACGACGACGACGACGACGACGGCGGCGGCGGCGGCGGCGGCGGCGGCGGCGGCGGCGGCGGCGGCCCCGCGCCTCGCGCTCGGCGGGGGCGCCCCACGCTGGGGCGAGCCGTCGCGCGGCGCACCGCGGCCAGGCAGGAGGGCGGCGGCCGCGCCCGCCGGCGCGGCCATCCTCGCCCGCCGCGCGCCCGGAGGGGCGCCCAGCCTGCGGGGGCTGCCGCCCGCCCCTCCTCGCTCAACGTGCCGTGTCTGGTCTGGGGAGAAAAAGATACGGATACGTGTTGTCCCC
>CAUYUJ010014623.1:379543-389058 GCA_963575745.1 Prorocentrum cordatum
CTACTACCAATACTACTACTACTACTACTACTACTACTACTACTACTACTACTACTACTACTACTACTACTACTACTACTACTACTACTACTACTACTAATACTACTCTACTACTACTACTACTACTACTACTACTACTACTACTACTACTACTACTACTACTACTACTACTACTACTACTACCACTACTACTACTACTACTACTACCACCACTACCACCACCACCACCACTACTACTCTTACGACTACGACTACGACTACGAGTACTACGACTACTACGACTATTGCAAGTACTACTATTACTACGACGACGACAACGACAACGACAACGACTACCACTACTACTACTACTACTACTACTACTACTACTACTACTACTACTACTACCGCTACTGCTACTGCTACAACTACGACGATGAGGAGAAGGAGGAGGACGGCGTTTACCGCTCCTACTAATGTTGCTTTCCTAGAGGCTCCAACTCCTAGTAGGGTCGCTCTGGATATTCCTAAAATCGTTTGATGGACCATCTTGGTCTTAACACTGGCCCTACTCCATCCTCATCCGCCTCCTCCTCCTCATCCTCCTCCCTCCGTCCGCTCCTTTCCGTCTCTCCCCTCCTCCTCCTCCTCCTCCTCCTCCTCCTCCTCCTCCTCCTCCGTCCCTCCTTCTCCGTCTTCTCCTCCTCTTGCTCCGTGTCCCCTCCTCCCCTCCTCCTCCTCCTCTCCTCCTCCTCCTCCTCCTCGCTCATACATCCTCCACTGCCAGGGCTGGGGGAGCCTCCCCCCCGCGCGAGCCCGCCCAGGAGTGTCCGGAGCCGGCGGCGCTCGACGGCATGCCCCGCGAGGTCGCCAGGGCTCCGCCGGGGTCGGCCGCCGCTCGCCGCCGGGGCGGCTGCCCCGGGCGTCCGCGCAGCGACGAAGGGCCCGGACCCCCTCGCGCCGTGAAGGGATAGAGGCCGCCTCCTGCCACTCTCGGCCCCTCGGGGCCCTTTGCCGGGCGCCCGGGGCCGACAAGGACCTGCTCAGGACGGAGCGCCGAGCCAGGGGAGTCCAGGCGGTGAGAAAGTCATGGCGTCTGGGGCGCCTGTGGGGGCGCACGGAGGGCTCACTCCCGCGCGCCTCCTGCTCCTCCCGCTCCGCGCACGCCGCCAACATCCCGAGGCACGGCGGGGATCGGATCTCTCGCGATCATTTCCGAAGTGCTGAGCTGAGCCTGGTTTTACCACTATGTGATGGCAGAACTCCTGGAAATCCCCCTCCTCCTTTGAGGAGGAGTGGAGGAGTCATCCTCTCGTCCTCTTCGCTCCCCCTCCCTCCCCCTCCTCCTTCCTCTTCGCCCCCTCCCTCCCCTCCCCTCCCCTCCCCACACCTTGGTGCGGCCGGGGGGTTCTGAACTTGCGGCCCGAGATATTTGCCAAGAAGGGAAATAAGCAAATCCGCTCAAAATGAATCCCCAAACCTTCCCAGGGTCCATCTGCTGCAATGTTTCACTCCAGACCTGCTTTTGACAGTCCAGGGGCCCGAAAACCGCACCTGGAGTCCGAAAAGGGCAAACAACGTCCTTCCTGCTCGTGCGAACCGATGCCGGGGCCGTCTCAGCCATCTCGCATCTCCAGCCGGCTCCAGCCCCAACCGCCTTCCCCCCCCGCGCTCCCTCCGCTCACTCGCTCCCCCGACGCCCTCGCGGCCCCCGGTCGGCGCCTGCACGCCTCGGTGGTGACGCCCGGCCCGCGCGGCGCGACCACCCAGGGAGGGCCCCGAGGCGGCTCGGGCCAGGGAAGAGGAGGGCGCCAGGGCATGACGTGACCCAGAACCGTCCGCAGCCTCGAGGCTTCGAGGAGGAGGAGGAGGAGGGGGAGCAGAGGAGGCGGAGGAGCAGTTCCCAGACATGCTCACGTCCGGACAAAAACACGACGGGCAACGTTTTGGCCGCTCGCGGCATCCGGGGTCCCTCGCCAGGCCTGGCCCCAAAAACCCATCGAAAACCTGCCTATACAGAATGAGAAGCCGGCCCTGGGGCAAGCGTCGGGACTTCCGGGGACCGCGCCTTGACAAACTCAGGACATCAGAATGTCTGGGTTGGTGTCTGCAGGCTGGAGGACCGAGGCCGGACGTCGGGGGAGGCGAGCGTTGGACAAGCGGGGAGGCCTCGTTCAACGTGGCCGTCGCCAGGAGGAAAGGTAGACCAAAGGAAGAAAGAACCGCACAAGCAGAAACTATCGAAGGTCTGAGCGGCTTTCATGGATCGGCGCTGGCCCCCCTGCCTGCGCTTCCGGCGGCGCCCCCGACGGGCCACGCATGCCAAAAGGGGGGTCAGCGCCTATCCAAGAAATCCGCGCGGACCTTCGAAATTGTATGTGTGCTGTGTGCCGAATTGTCTTCATCGATGGGCGGCACTGTGTGAAAGGCCAGAAGGTGGACGCACCAAAAAGCAGGCGGGGAAACCATGCCCGAACCAGACATCTTATTTGAGCAGGGAGCGACCGTCCCGGCATTTCTACAGGCCTACCACGAAATGAAGAAAAATGTTCTATGAACAAAAACGATGCTCTTAGACCACAAACCCGATGTGTTAAAACAAGACGGTCCCAGCCAGAAAAGATGTTCTAAGAACACTTCGTGAAAGCACACTTCGTGAGGCCACACAAGGTTAGTAGAACATTGTTTCGTAGGCCTATAGGCACACCAGGACGCTTCGCCACCGCTTGACTTATGGGGACCGCTTGGCCCCCTCTGGCAGCTAGAACTCTGGCCGCTGGGGGTCGCCGCGTGCGGGGGCAGGGAGCAGGGGGGCAAGGGACTTCTCAGAGGGGAAAAGCACTTCTCAGAGGGGAAAGGGACTTCTCTCGAGGGGCCAGGGACACACAAACAAATACACACAAACACAAATAACAGGATTCCCCACATTTTCCTAAATTTTCTGGGTTTTTGTCTTCCCACCCCCCTTCCCACATTTTCCCATATTTCCCGGGGAGTCCACGATTCATTGCGTCTGTGTGTTTTCCCCTTCTGAAAGGACTTCTCAGAGGGACCCTGAGGCTCCCGAGAATGGGAAGACGAAAAGGCACCAATACCGCTACCCCTCGGAATCTCGGCCCGGGCGCGTTCTGGCAGGAGTTCCGCGGCGGATCCAGCTGTGGGGGCAGCGGTACTGGCATCTCCTCCTCATCTGAGAGGCTTCTCGGAAGCCCCGTGTGCTCCTGCTCGGGGGGGTAAAACTGCACCGACATCGCTACCCTCCAGACCTCTCCCAGGGTTCGTTCTGACCAACATTTCGAAGAGAATCCGATCGTGGCGACGAGGGATCTCGAGGGCAGGGCAGCGGTGGGGGCATCTTGACAGGGGGCCTCTTGGAACCGCCGTGCAATCAATCCAACTCTGGCCTCTCGTGTGCGACGGCAGGTTCGAACCTGCCGCAGGTTCGAACCTGCCGCAGGTTCGAACCTGCGGCGGCAGCTGCCTCGAACCTGCCGCAGGTTCGAGGCAGCTGCCGCGGCCGCTCTCGTGTGCACGGGAAAGGGGGAGGAGAGGGCATCCTTTCGTGGGACCGGAGGCTTCCGAGAAGGCCTCTTGGAAGCCCCGCGTGCTACAGCTCCAGCCTCTCGAGGGGGCCGAGGCGGCGGCCGCGCGGAGCGCGGCGGGGGGCCGGAACGGTGGCGCGCGGCGGGGGGACAGCACGCGGGGGCGCAGCCGCTGCTGCCACTTCCGGCAGGTTCGTGACGCTGCGCAGGCCCCGGCCCGGGCGTTCAAGGTTGACTGCCGCCAGTGGCCTGGCAGTGGCCGACATCGAGAGATCTGTGCTGGCGGGCAGCCACGATCGCCCAAGGCTGAACGACCCGCGCGGTGTCGGACGCCAACGCTGAATTGGTCGCGAAACAAACCTGCCGTTCTTTAGGGAGCCCACAGAGGACGTACGCGCCCAGCTATGGACATGAACACGGCCCCTCGATTCGCGAGACCGGCTGCGTCATACGAACATCTGTGCAATGCGTGCTCTCGAAACCAGCGTGGATTCATGTACATGTACGTCCTTCTTTCGCTCCTGATTCTTGTATCGGGTGTTCTCCCAGGGTGGGGGGCAATGAAGCCGGGGCGAAGAAACATGCACCGTTCCCGCACCTCTGGGCCCGCGGTGGCAGCTCAGGGGGCCGCTCCGGGCCCCTGGAGGGCCACTCCCTGCAGTCCCCGATCAACTCCCACGCGGGTGGCCGCCCCGCCGCCGTCCGCCCGATCAACGCCGCCGTCGGGTGCCCCCTGCGGCGTCGGCGGCCGAGATCCCGCTCCTGCAGGCGCCGCCGCCGACGCGGCCGGTCGCCGCCCTCGCCCTCGCCGCCCGCTCCGCCGCTCGCCTCATCCACCGCCGCCTCGGCCGTTCTCCTCCCCCTCGGTTGGTCGGAACCGAAAGACAGCTGCCAATCCTAAGAGACGCAAGAGCAGAGGAACAGAGCAAGGCCCCCTCGTCCCACTCCTGTTGCTGCGGGCATGGGTGACAATACTCAACGCTGCCATCCCCCACCCCGCGGCAGTTGCCGCTGGGGAAGAATGCAGGGAAGGAGGACACCCCAGGGCGCGGGGTAGCGATGTCCCCGGGACACCCCAGGAGGGGAGGCACGACGAAACGGCGGACACGACACTGCGACGAATCAGATGTAGAGGAGCGGTGGACAGGCAGGCCCGGCGGCGCCCAGTCTGCCGAAGTTGAGGCTGGGGCGAGTTCGCAGCTGGCTGGGGCGAGCGTCAGGTGGGAGGCTGAAGCCCACTCTGTAAGAACGGTTTTTTGAAGGCAGATCTGCCTTCAATGTAAGAACGGTTTTTTGAAGGCAGATCTGCCTTCAAAAAATCGTTCTTACAAGGCAGATCTGCCTTCAAAAAACTGTTCTTACAGAGTAGACCAGTCTTTCCCCCTCGCAGCCGCCGCCGCCGTCGAGGGCCGCGGCGTCGATCTGGCGTCGGCCAGCGGGCGGGGGGGCCGCGGGCGGGCTCCTGCGGGCGTCGATCAGCGGGCCGCCGCCGGGGCTCTTCGGAGAGCCGGCGGCGGGGCCCTGCGGCGCGCGGGAGGCGAAGGCGCAAAGGGCGGGGAGGGGGAGGGGAGGGAGGAATGCCACGCTCGAGGGGGAGGGGGCCCTGCTGCGCGCGGGAGGCGGCAGCGCAGGGGGCGGGGAGGGGGGGGGAGGGAGGAATGCCACGCTCGAGGGGGAGGGGGGGGGCGCACAAGCTTGGATCTCCGGCGAGGTGGGTCCAGCAAGCGGTCATGCAGAGGGGGGGGGGCTGCAGCCGCGGCGAAGTGAGGCGCAGGGGCACGGGCGGGCCAGGGGCGAGGAGAAGGAGAACGGAGGGGGGTCCGCACACGAAGACCTTCACGGCCTAGAGGCGCCGCCCTCCACCTCCACACTGCCGTTCTTGCTTCCCCTTGCTCCCACTCCTCCGCTGGCTCCCGCTTGCTCCCCTCCCCCGCCGACTCCTGCGGCCACTCGCATCCGCCTTTTCCCGCTCTCTGGTGCGTTGGCTCTGCCATGCGGAGATCCCGCCGAAGCTCTGGCCACGCAAAACTGCCTTCGATTCGCGATCCCGTGGCCCGGCTTGCCGATTTCTGACTACCTACGGGCTCCATATGCGTTTTTTCGATGTTCCCGGACCCCCCCACACTAGAAATCGAGGGTAAATCTGAGCCTTCGGGTTGGGTTGGGGTGGTTTGGTGGGTGGTTAATTTCGGGCCGCGCTGAGCATCCTCCAGCGCTGCGACGTACTAGCTTCGATGGGGGCTGGCACACCTCGAGCGCGGCCATTACTCGGGCGGGACCGGCGGCTCGGGCGGGCGGACCCAGGCCCCGGGCGGGTCGAGCGGGGGGCGGAAACCCTGACCGGGGCGGGCGGGGCGGACGGACCCTCACGGGCCTGGCGGACCCTCACGGGCGGGTCGTGCGGGCGGTCTCGGGCGGGTCGGGCGGGCGGAGGAGACGGGTCCTGGAGGGATTGGACGCCCGAGTTATCCGGGGTAACTCGGGTCCGGGGTAACTCGGGCTTGGGTTCCCGAAAAACGAACCCGAGTTAGCCCTGACCCGATTTACCCCTGATGATTCGGGGCTCTGGACGCCCGAAATATCCGGGGTAACTCGGGCCCGGGATAACTCGGGTTCGGATTCCCGAAAAACGAACCCGAGTTAACCCTGACCCGAGTTACCCCTGATAAGACGAAGCCGGGATTGGGGCAAAGTTTGACCGGGATAAAATCATGCTCGGTTTTTCAAATCACTGGGGGCGCCGCCGAACGGGCCTGCCACGCCTTGGGCGCCATCGGCTTCGCGAGGGAAGGAATGCGCCCCGGCGCGGATGAGGCCACGGCGCGTATTTGGCCACGCGCGCGCCCGAGGGAATTCAGCGCCAAGCGCCTTTCACTCCAGAAGACCCAACGTCAACAAAACAAACTTGAGGCCCCAAGGGGGCCCCAAAGAGGCGGACCGCCAAAACAATCACGCAACCAACGCAACGAAAAACACGTGTAAATGTCAAAAAGCCCCGTACTCAGTGACCTCTTCGGCCACGCAACACCGCGAGAATGCCCAAGAAGGCATTGGAAAAAGGGCCCGCGCGCGGCCTGGCGACTTCCCCGCGCCGCCCCAAGGATCCCGATGCGCGCCGAAATAACCGTAGAGAAAACCCCGGAAAGTCTTTGGAAGGCCCCCGCACCATGCAATATCCGCCACCGAATAATCTCGCGGACACCTAGCGCGCACACGCGGGCGTCCACCATGGATGCCCAACTCCGGTTTCGGAGACAATCGCGCGCAACCGCCCGGGGGCTTCGGCAACCTCGCGAGTGGCCCAGGGGCCCGCGGGCCCCAGGGAATCGAGGACCGAGTTCGCGACTCCGGAAGCATCGGGCGCGGCGCCAGCCAGTCGCTCGTCTCTGGCTGACAGTGGGACGCCTGGAGATCCGGTAAAAACCTGAGGAACCGCTTTTCAGAGATTCACAGAACCAGAAAACGGGGCGCGCCAAATTCTCGCGTCCGAACTTCTCTGAGAATCTCTGAAAATCTCTGAACTATACACCCCGCGTGAAACATTCCCATAAACCCAAAACCTCGGAGCTGGCCGAAACTCTCTGAGAGTTTTTCGGCCCGCGAAATTTGGCGCGCCCGGATTTCCCTTTCCGAGATTCTCTGAAATCGGCCTGCGGCGGCGCCCAGCAGGTCCTCACGCGCCGAGGGTGGGGGCCGTGGACATCGCAGGCCGCGATGGTCCCGACCACGAGGTCCTTCCTCCTGCCCCTCGACGAGTCCACGCTCATGGACACGCTCTCTGCGCTGGGCGTGGACCGCGCCATCCGCCGGTACTTCTGCGCGACGACAGCCAACTGGCCGCCGACAGACAAGGCGATTCTTTTCCGAGCTGCGCGTGCCACCGAAAACGTGCAATAGCCCCGGGCTCGGGGAGAAACACTTTCGAAGCATTTTCAGGCCGCCAGCGTCGTGGCCGCCGACCCGCCGCGCGCCGACCGCGAGACTAGCTGGGCCCACTACGTCCACGGCGGCTGGCGGGCGCCCAAGAGAGCTGTCGCGACGGTGCGCGCGGCGGGGCGCCCGCCCCACTGCAACCGCACATGCGGCCTCCATGGCGCCACAGGCGTAATATGTGTGACGCACTTTCGGGCCCCCCATCAACGCATCGGCCAGCGCCCAAGCCCCTGAAACGCAAACCTACTGCGCCCCCCGTGCAAGCCGCGCACCCGCTCCCAATGCTCGTGCACACCAGCTTTTCTGCCCGCCCTCAACAGTTTAATTGAGCGCCCATGCGTTACTTGGGCTCCTCAAGCCCTCGAAAAGTCCTTGGGAAACTTCTGCGAATGCGCGCGCTGCGCTCCACAATTCGGCGTTCTATTTTTCTGTGGAACTCTCCCAGAATCTCTGGTTCCGATTTGTCCCGATCTTCCGCTCAACTGACCTGATGATCCGGGGCTCTGGAGGAAAGGGGTCCTTGGAAATTGTTTTCGCCGTTTTCGGGTCCTGGGGCCCGAAGGGCCGGTCCTGGGAAACCCCCAGGGGTCTGGAGTCTGCGAGTCCAGGTGCCGAATCAGGCATCGGTCCTGGAACGGTATTCGCGGCGCGGGAGGGCCAGGGGCCAGACGAAGAAACAGAAAAGGGAGACAAGGACTAGGAGAAGGAGGCGAAAAGGACCCAAAGGAGGAGAAGGCGGAGGACGACGACGACGACGGACAACAACAGCGACAACAACAACAACAACAATCATTTTAAGACTGTTCGACCTTATCTGCTCGAGTATAGAATAACTCGAACTTCCCAAACCCTCGATACCCACCCTTTTCGTCTTCGATCGAACCCCTTTTGGGGGGTATACCTTTCTTCCCTGCAGGCTGGGCCCCGGCAAGCGGCGGGGCGGCCGCGGACCGTCGGCCTGGCCAGCGGCAGCGCTGATCGGCGGGGCGGCCGCGGACCGTCGACCCGACCCCACGAGGGACGGACAGGGGACCGACCACGACGACGACGACGACGACGACGACGACGACGACGACGACGTCGAAGACGACGGCGACGACGGCGACGACGAGCGAAAGCGAGAGCGAGAGAGAACGACAGTAGGGCCACGAAGGGCGACGTCGAAGACGACGGCGACGACGGCGACGACGAGCGAAAGCGAGAGCGAGAGAGAACGACAGTAGGGCCACGAAGGGTACGGAGTAGGCCACGAAGGGCGACAGCGGGGACACGAAGGGAATGCGTATGGGACCACGAAGAGTGCGAACGAGCGGGGGCCACGAAGTGCAGATAATGCGGGGCCAAGGAGACAAGGACTAGGAGAAGAAGGCGAAAAGGACCCAAAGGAGGAGACGGCGGAGGACGACGACGACGGACAACAACAGCAACAACAGCAACAACAACAACAACAACAACAACAACAACAACAACAACAACAATCATGTTAAGACTGTTCGCCCTTATCTGCTCGAGTGTAGAATAACGCGAACTTCCCAAACCCCCGATACCCGCGCTTTTCGTCTTCGATCGAACCCCTTTTGGGGGGTATACCGTCTTCCCTGCAGGCCAGGCCCTGGCAAGCGGCGGGGCGGCCGTGGACCGTCGGCCTGGCCAGCGGCAGCGCTGATCGGCGGGGCGGCCGCGGACCGTCGACCCGACCCCAAGAGGGACGGACAGGGGACCGACCACGACGACGACGACGACGACGACGACGACGTCGACGACGACGACGACGACGGCAACGACGGCGACGGCGACGACGACGACGAGCGAAAGCGAGAGCGAGAGAGAACGACAACAGGGCCACGAAGGACACGAAGTAGGCCACGAAGGGCGACAGCGGGGCCACTTCGGCCTACTAGTACGACCTGGCGGGTCGTACTAGTACGCCGAAGTGCGCCTACTAGTACGACCCGCGGCGCCCGGGAGGCGTACTCGTAGAGCAGAAGTACGCCTACTAGTTCGCCCCGCTGGGTCGTACTAGTACGCCGAAGTACGCCCACTAGTACGACCCGCGGGGCG
>CAUYUJ010014624.1:0-51884 GCA_963575745.1 Prorocentrum cordatum
CTCCTCCTCCTCCTCCTCCTCCTCCTCCTCCTCCTCCTCCTCCTCCTCCTCCTCCTAATTACCCATCAACACCCCCCCTTCTCTTCCCTTCCTCTCGACGGCTGCCGGAGCTTAAGCCCCCCCTCCCCGACGAAGCGGGCGCGGCCGTTCTCTGCGTGAGGCATTTTTCCATGACCCCCGTGGGCATCGATCTTCGGGGGGCCTCGGCAGGAGGTGGACGTGGATGTGTTCGTGCCTGGGGGTGGCAAATCTGTCGGCATCACCTACACATGTGCTTCTTCACTGTGTGCCGCGGCCTTGCAGGTGCGATTGGCACGTTCAAAAATCTCACAGCGCAGCCTCTGTGTCGGGCGTTTTCTTGCCATGCCGCTTGGGGAACGAGCCGCCACGACATGGTGAAACTACATGTTTCTATTGGACTTGCCTGCTCCGGTTATATACACACATAGTACCACTGACACACTAGTACGCCTGTCCAATCATATATACCGCCCGCCAGGGTCCACGCACGTCGATCCCCATGCGGTGGTCATGGATGCGGAATCGCCTGTCCCGCACAGGGTACGGCCGCGCCCAATACGTCGGGGAGGGGGGGGAAGCCCTTGGCAGCCGTCGAGGAGACAGGATGGGCAAGAGGAATAGGAGGAGGAGGGGGAGGAGGAGGAGGAGGAGGAGGAGGCGCCTGAATATGAGAGGAAGGAGTGGGAGGGAGGGAGGGAGGGAGGGAGGGAGGAAGAGGAAGAGGAGGAAGACGACAACAACGAGGACAACTGGTTGACAGGGAGGACGAGGATCACGATGCGGACGGCGAGGCGAGCGAGGATGATTCTGATGATAAGGATGATGAGAAGGACTAGGAAGGGGGAGTGGTACGGGGCGAAACGAGGAGCGGGAGACATGAGTGGGTGGATGAATGAGTAGGAAGAGATACAGGAGCATGAACGAGTGAGAAGGATGAGGAGGAGGTGGAAAAAGAGGAGGTATGGTGCAGATGGAGCAGAGGATGCTGAGGTGTACGGGGGGTGCGGGTTTGAAGAGGACGGATGGGCGGAGAGGGGAGACGGAAAATGTCGAAGAATGGTTCCTTCCGCCTTACCTTCCTTTCCCGTTCTCTCCCTCCTCCTCTTCCTCCACCTCCTCCTCCTCCTCCTCCTCCTCCTCCTCCTCCTCCTCCTCCTCATCCTCCCCCTCTTCTCCGTTTCGGGTGTGCGGGTTGGACAGGGGCTTCCTCTCTTCTCCTCGCTCGTCGCAGGAGCGTGTGCTCTCTGCCTTCCTCGACCAGTGGCACGAGCGGGCCGCTGGCAGCTCCGGTCTGTACCTGCAGCACCCTCCGTCACGCATCCCTCGCCCCCTTCCTCGCCTCTCCCTTGGTTGGCACCGCTCGGACGTGTGCAATTGTTCTCGGCGAGAGCCATCGAGGACCGTTCTGGACCATCGAGCAAAAACACACGCGCGCGACACCGAGACATGCTTGGGAAAAATGGACGTCCGAGCGACGGCGAGCTCCTCGTGGACCGTCCTCTTGCCCCCCCTTTCTGCCACCTGCCTACCAGCCTCGAACATATCCCTATCCCTAAGATTGACATGCCAAAAAACGATGACAATCTTAGGGATGCGCCCTCAACACATAAGGGAATCCCTAAGATTGGCATTGTGATGAGGCGATGCCCAACATAGGGATAGGGATATGTTCCAGGCTGGCAACTCCCTGCCATCCTGCGCCCCTGCCCCGCAGGAAGAGGGACGGCTGGGCGTGGGTCGGCCACCTGGAGGGCGAGCTGGAGAAGCACAAGGGCCGGGCCAAGGCGTGCCGCAGGACCGGCGCCGGGGGAGGGCTTGGGAGCCGCCCCTTGGGGGGCTGGGGCAGGTCGCGTGGGCGAGGAGAAGAAAGGGGGAGGAGGGCGAGGAGGAGGAGGATGGGGGAGGAGGATGGGGGAGGAGGAGAAGGAGGAGGAGAAGGAGGATGAGAACGACGAGGGGGAGGAGAATGGAGGAGGAGGAGGATGAGGAGGAGGAGGAGGAGGACGCGAATGGAGGAGGAGGAGGAGGAGGTCGAGCAGGGGGCGGAGATTGAGTAGGAGGCGGAGGAGAGGAGCTAGGACCTGATAGCTGCTTGGGAGAAGGAGAGGCGCATCAGAGCTCCCAGCCTCTGGGAGGCTGGAGGCCCTCTGCGCACCTTGCCTCCACGGTAGGGGGGCTCCGACGGGTGCACGGACCCGCTCCCGCCTGGCAGGAGTTTGGGGCAACGGTAGGGGAGAATACAGTCAGGGCGTTGACCTAAGGAACTCTAAATAAGGAACGATGCCCCTTTTTTCCACGATTTCCAATGGAAAACCGAAGGAAAACCTCAGGGAAAGTGTGAAACAACTGAGGAACACGGAGCCCCTCCCCGACGAGAAGGGTTCCTTTTCCAGCGCCCCGACTGTAGTCAGAGGAGGAAAAGGTGCTGATACCGCTACCCTTGCCTCGTGTGCCCCTTGTTGGGCTTCCTGGGACGCCTTTGTCCCCACAGCTGGATCTGCCTCGACATCCTGGTCAGAGCGCACCCCGGGAGAGGTCCGTACAGTGTTGGTCTTGGTACTTCCTGGTTTCCCCAGATAGGCTCAGATGTGGGGGATACACCGACTTCCAAGACCGTGTTTCTGTATTGCTTGGGGCATGACGGGCGTCATGGTCCCCGCCGACCCCCCCCTTGACGCAAGGCTCCCCCCCCCCTGTGCGTGCGCATCGGGATCCGCACAGGTGTCCGCATAGGAATCCGCATAGAAGTCTGGTCCACAGTCGTCGTCGTCGTCGTCGCTCGTTGCTCGTCGCTCGTCGCTCGTCATCGTCGTCGTGCGCGCGGATGCGGCTGGAGCCTGTTTTTTTCCATTCTGGGCCGATGACGGCAATCATCTGAAGGGGGGGAAGCGGCCGATGACGTCACGTTTCGCGCCGGCGGCGTCTGGGAATGCCGAGGAATGACCGAGGACGGGTAGCAGCAGCATGTAGGACGTAGGTTGCGATCTGCACCACGACGCTTGAGTACACCACAGTGCCTGCGTGCACCACAGCGCCTGTGTACGCCACACCGCCTATGTACACCGCATCAGTCACGAGCGGCACAGCGCCAGTCTGCGCCACAGTGCCTGCGGGCACCACCGCGCTTGTGTACACCACAGCGCCTGCGTACACCACATCGGCCGTGTGCAACACAGCAACTGTGCACACCACAATGCCTGCCTGCACTACAGCGCCTGTGTGCACCACGGCGCCTGTGTGCACCACAGAGCCGTGTGCAATAGAGTGCCATTGCTGTGTATATAATGTTACGAGGAGTCCTGATGACAAAATAGAGCGCCTGTGAATTCCACAGAAAACAATTGTTTTATATACTATTTGGAAAGGAATCCTTATTGAAAATAGAGCGCCGCTGGAATCTACGAGTCCTCCCGAGTCCGCCCGCATCATCCTAGCTTCTTCGACCTGCGTCCAGGAGGCTCCATTTAAATTGTTCGTCAGAGAACCAAGGGGACCGATTCAATAAACCATTCTGTGGTGCACGCTGAGATGTGCACGTGCGCTGTAGCCTCGACCCACACGACAGGCAGGAAGGGTGAGGGAGGAGAAGGAGGAGGAGGAGGAGGAGGAGGAGGAGGAGGAGGAGGAGGAAGGAGGGAAAATCGTCGCATTCTATTATCAACACGTCCGTGGCGTGGATTTTAAGCTGTCCGCAGCAGATCCTCACTTACATGCTCCTTCTACCTGTCCTGTGCACGGTGCTGTGGTGTACACCATCGTTGCGTTGCACGCGGATGCTGTGGTGTAGACAAGCGCTGTGGTGTGCACACGCGCTGCGGTGCACGCAAGCATTGTGGTGTGCACAGGCGCTGTGTTGCACATGGTTGCTGCGGTGTACACATTATGTGGTGTACACCGACGTTGTGGTGCACGCAGGCACTGTGGTGTACACAGGCGCTGCGTTGCACACGGCTGTTGCGGTGTACACGCGCGCTGCGGTGTACACGCGCGCTGTGGTGTTCACGCGTATTGTGGTCTACACAGGCGCTGTGGGGCAGATCGCCGCGTACGTTGTGCTCGCGTCGTCGTCGCCGTCGTTGCCGCCGCCGCCGCCGCCGCCGCCGCCGTCGTCGTCGTCGTCGTCGTCGTCGTCGTCGTCGTCGTCGTCGTCGTCGTCGTCCTCGCTCGTCGTCGCTCGTCGCTCGTCCATCGTCGCTCATCGTTGTCGTGCGCGCGGGCGCGGCTGTGTTGCCCGAGCCACACGGCGGGGGGGGTTGTTACGTCATACCCCCCTCCGCCTCCCCCTCATGACGATCGTCAACGCCGAACATAAGGAAACGCGCTCCAATCGAGAGGGGCCCAGCAGCCCGCCCCGCCCCGGAACGCGCGTTTCGCGGTCGGGCGCCCATCGCCGGACTGTCGCCGATTCCAGGCGGGTGTCTGGCCCCCCTCCGAGCCGGTCCCCCCTCTGAAAAGGTTGGTTCCCCCTCGGGGAGGCCCCACTGCCCCTCCAAATCGCCAGGCGGCGGGGGTGGACACCAGGGCTTGGACCACGCTATCTCCACGGATGGCATGGCCCCACCCTCCGAGCCAGTTCCTCCTCTCAGCTTCCCCCTCGAGGAGGCTCCACTGCCCCTCCGACTCGCCCGGCGGCGGGGGTGGACACAATAGCTCGGACCACGACGTCTCCGCGGATGTCATTGGCCCCCTCGTCTCATCTCCGTGCGTCCCTCGGCCCCCTCTCCTCCACGCACGTGCCTCGGGCCATGAGCCGCTGGCCTTAAGTCGGGCATGTCCCTCTGCAGGAGGAAGGTTCAAAGGTAGTAGAACAAATTATACGGGGATGATTTTCCGACTGTTGTTGTCGTCGTTGTTGTTGATGATGTTGTTGTTGTTGAATAATTATTGTTGACCCCCCCCCACCGGTGCATACTGTTTTTTCAGAATCAAAGTGTGCCCCTCGACGCTCGCACCCTGTTTTTTGACAGGGAAAGTCTTCCTGCTCAAACTGGGCCCCTGGCCCCCGGGTTACAACAACAACGGTTCCCGCCTGAGACTTCCCTGCAATTTAGGCAGGACCCCCGCTCCCGCCCAAGACTTCCTCGCATTGAATCGCTTCGCTCATTCCGCCGGCCCAGACGGTCTCATGTCTGCCGTTTGCCCGAGGGCCTGGTGTCAATGCGGCGCTTTGGGGGTTCCTGGGGCCGCTTGGGGGACTCCTGGGGCGCTCGGGCCTCTTGGGGCCTCTTAGGGGCCTCTTGGGGCCTCGTAGGGGCTTCTTAGGGCCGAGGGCGCGAAATTTTGTTTCGTGTTCCCTCTCTGGGGCCCCTTTGGGGGTGTTCTTGGGGCCCTCTTGGACCGTCTTGGAGGCTTCTTGGGCCGTCTTCGAGCCCTCTTGGGCCATCTTGGGGCCCTCTTGGGGGCCTCTTGGGCCCTCTTGGGGCGATCTTGGGGGCCTCTGGGGCCGTCTTGGGGCGTCGGGAACCGAAAAGGTGGAAGCTCCAAAATCTCTCAAAAACCTAAGGAAAAACAATGAATTTTGCCTCCGGGGGCCCTCTTGGGAGTGCTCTGGGAGGCCTCTTGGGGCGTCTGGGGGCTATCTTGGGCGTCTTGGAGCGATCTTGTGGCATGTCGGACCCCTCGTGTACCATCTTGGGGGCCTCTTGGGGGCCTCTTGGCCTTTCTTGGGGCTCTCGGGGACGTCTCGGAGCCCTGTTGGTGCGCTCATGGAGCGCTCCTGGAGCGCTCTGGGGGACTCCTCCCGGGACTCTCTCAGGACCTTGCCGGGGTACTTTTCGTCCAGGGACCCCCAGGGGCCGCCCCGCGCGCGCGCGAACTAGAGAATTCTTAACCAGTTACCGGAGATCTTAGCACGCCTCTGGCCCGTTGGGCCGGCGAATTTTATTCAGGAATCGCGCTCTCGCTTGGGACTTCCTTATACTTTATTGAGGAATCGCTCTCCCGGAGCTCTGGAGTCGCGCTCTCGCTGAAGACTTACTTGCAACTTACTGAAATAGCCTTGCGTTGGAATTGTTTTGCAATTGGCCCAAGCGCCGCGCTCCCGACACCCAGGCACCCAGGAGTCGCGCCCGTTGTGGCCCCATGTGCATGCCCTTCGTGGCCCCGCTGTCGCCATTCGTGTCCCCCTCATTGTCCTACGTGGCCCAGTTGCTACCCTCAGTGGCCCCATAGTTGCCTTCTGTGGCCCCGCATTATCTGCACTTCGTGGCCCCCGCTCGTTCGCGACTCTTCGCGGCCCCATACGCATTCCCTTCGTGTCCCCGCTGTCGCCCTTCGTGGCCTACTTCGTGCCCTTCGTGGCCCTGCTGTCGTTCTCTCTCGCTCTTTCTTTCGCTCGTCGTCGACCGTCGTCTTCGACGTCGTCGTCGTCGTCGTCGTCGTCGTCGTCGTCGTCGTCGTCGTCGTCGTCGTCGTGTCGTCCCCCTGTCCGTCCCTCTTGGGGTCGGGTCGACGGTCCGCGGCCGCCCCGCCGATCAGCGCTGCCGCTGGCCAGGCCGACGGTCCGCGGCCGCCCCGCCGCTTGCCGGGGCCCGGCCTGAGGGAAGAAAGGTATACCCCCCAAAAGGGGTTCGATCGAAGACGAAGAGGGCGGGTATCGAGGGTTTGGGAAATACGCGTTATTGGACACTCGAGCAGATAAGGGCGAACAGTCTTAAATGATTGTTGTTGTTGTTGTTGTTGTTGTTGTTGTTGTTGTGTTGTTGTGTTGTTGTGTTGTTGTTGTTGTTGTTGTTGTGTTGTTGTTGTTGTTTTTGTTGTTTGTTGTTGTTGTTTTTGTTGTTGTGGGTTGTTGTTGTTGTGTAGTTGTGTGTGTTTGTTGTTTGTTGTTGTTGAACATTATTAATTCTAAAGAATAATTATTGTTGGGGCCCCTGGTGCACGGCCCCCCTGCGCCGCCTAGGCCGCAGCTACATTTTCATCATTTTCGTGAGGAAGCCTCAGGTAATTCGATGTGATCAAGATCCGGTTGTTTTGTTCCCCCCGCTTTCCCTTGCAAAAACACTATAAAATGACATTTCTTGTTCTAATATAATCAAATTTCAAGAATCCCTTGCAAAAAAATAAGGTAAAGTGGACATTCGCGCGCGCAAGACGAAATCCTTCCAAAAGCTTAGTGTTCGGAGCGATTTTAACATAAAAACATCAAAAAACCAATGGTTTTTCAACAAAAAAATGTCAAAATCTCATCCCGCGCGCTCTTGCGGATTCGTAGGAAACCAAACACTTTTTAAACATTTCTGTCAAACGGGCTTTTGCGAGCAACTTTTTCGAACTTCTGCGACAACGGTTGCGCACCTGCCAGGGCCATCATCCCTGTCAAATAATACCATGCGGGACACATTCGTTTTTTCTTCGCGCGCGCACGCCGAAATCTCCAAAAACCATTGGGTTCTTAAGAATTTTAGCACCGCGCATCATAAAATCACACGAATCGCACCGTAGGTCCTCGAAAAACACCTGCACGACTTTTCAAAATTTCTACCCGCGCGCGCTGTCCTAACAACTTCTGTGGGTGTGTACTCCACGCCAGTGTAGTAGCCACGGTCGTCCGCAGGCCACGAAGTGAAGTGTCCGAACGTCATAGGGCGGGAAGCTGGGTGTGGGTGGTGGCGAAGAGTCGTGTGGATATTTGGTAGAGCTTGCACTGCCCCCCCACAAAGTGGGGGTATTGGCTGGCGTCGCATGAAAACCCTGGCACTGGTGAGAACACTGAGCGTTCGGGTAAAGTGATTGTTGTTGTTGTTGTTGTTGGTGTTGGTGTTGTTGTTGTTGTTGTTGTTGTTGTTGTCGTGTTGTTGATGATGCTGATGATGCTGATGATGATGCTGATGATGATGTTGTTGTTGTTGTTGTTGCTGTTGTTGTCGTTGTTGTTGTTGTTGGTGGTGGTGAGCATTTTTTTATTCTGGGTTCCGGCTTTAGGCGCATGGGGGGGAGGGGGGGGGGTCCGGCTCTCGGCCCGTAGTCAATGCCTCCGATTGAATCATGTGGGGAATCCTGTGGGAGATGCCGATGAGGGAATCCTAGGGGAGACCCCCCATGGGGGAATCGCGCAGCGGCTGCGCGGGGCTGCGCCAAGGCTATGCCTGATTTGGCAAGCCTGTGCCAGAATTGCTAGGGATCACCTATTCATGATTCCACGAGGCCGTCGCTGGCATAACAGCGGAGGGCCCAGCCGGAGGCATGCTTTCTGGCGATCGGGTCTGGCGCCCCTGAGCCCTTTCGTTGTGGTTCCAGAAGAGTAGCACGATAAAATGCGCACAGTTGCACACATCAGCGATTCGAGTTTCTACCGGGGGAGGGGGGGGGGGGCGCCGGCCCCTGTAGTTCGTCCGATCGATTGAAGCAGGTGCCAAAATCAGCCCGGAACTTCTCTACGGGGGGGGGGGAGGGGGGGGGAGGGGCGTTCCGCCGAAAGCAAAAACAAATAATAAACGAATGCTCACTTGTTGAACATTATTTATTCTAAAGAATAATTATTGTTGGGCCCCCTGGTGCGCGCCCCCCCTGCGCCGCCTAGGCCGCAGCTACATTTTCATCACTTTCGTGAGGAAGCCTCAGAAAAGAGGGTGTGTACAGGATCCGGTTGTTTTGTTGTAATCCGCTTTCCCTTGCAAAAAACAATATAAAATGACATTTCTTGTTCTAATATAATCAAAATTCAAGAATCCCTTGCAAAAAATAAGGTAAAGTGGACATTCGCGCGCGCAAGACGAAATCCTTCCAAAACCTTAGTGTTCGCAGCGATTTTAACATAAAAACATCAAAAAAACAATGGTTTTTCAACAAAAAAATGTCAAAATCTCATCCCGCGCGCTCTTGCGGATTCGTAGGAAACCCAACACTTTTTAAACATTTCTGTCAAACGGGCTTTTGCGAGCAACTTTTTCGAACTTCTGCAACAACGGTTGCGCACCTGCCAGGGCCATCATCCCTGTCAAATAATACCATGCGGGACACATTCGTTTTTTCTTCGCGCGCGCACGCCGTCGTCGTCGGCCGCGGGGCCCTGAATAGTAGCCACGGTCGTCCGCATGCCACGAAGTGAAGTGTCCGAACGTCATAGGGCGGGAAGCTGGGTGTGGGTGGTGGCGAAGAGTCGTTTGGAAATTTGGTAGAGCTTGAACCGGCCCCCCCACAAAGTGGGGGTATTGCCCGCCTCCTATGAAAACCCTGGCACTGGTGAGAACGGAGTGTCCCCACGTGCTAAGTAATTGTTGTTGTTGTTGTTGTTGTTGTTGTTGTTGTTGTTGTTGTTGTTGTTGTGTTGGTGTTGTTGTTGTTGTTGTTGTTGTTGTTGTTGTTGTGGTGGTTTTGTTTTTGTTGTTGTTGTTGTTGATGATGATGATCTTTGAGCATTTTTCGAAATTCAGTTTGTTTCGTCCAAGACCCGCCTGTAGAAGGACCCGCCCGACCTAACGCCAGCCCCCCTCTTGGACGCCCCCCTCCCTGGACGCCACCGGCGGGAGCTCCACTGACCCCTCCAACCGCCCGACGGGCGAGCGGCGCGGGCAGCGCAGCGCGAGTACGGGCGCGCAAGGACCGCCATGGAGCAAACGGGTTCTGAGAGCTCCTCCTCCTCTTCCTCCTCCTCCTCCCACAGTCCTCCTCCTCTCACCGTCCTCTCCTCCCGCCGTCCTCCTCCTCCTCCTCCTCCTCCTCCTCCTCCTCCTCGTCCTCGTCCTCCTCCTCCTCCTCCTCCTCCTCCTCCTCCTCCTCCTCCTCCTCCTCCTCCTCCTCCTCCTCCTCCTCCTCCTCCTCCTCCTCCTCCTCCCCCTGAGGGAGCCACGGCCCCAAGAGCTCTCCGCCGTTCTCGGGGCTCGCTCGGTGCCCTCCACGGGCCCCCGGGGGGCGCCCTGAGAGAGCGGCCCGGGCGGAGAAGCGCTGGTCTCGGTGGACGGCCTCTGGGGTCCAGGGCCCGTCTCTCTGTGGCGGGCGTTTCGTACCCATCGGTCGTTGCATGTAGGTATCGTTGGACTCCCAGATTTCAATCCGCTTCAGGCGCCTTTCTACTCCAGGGATCGAGTGGTGTTACTTCTCTCTTCGTCTTCTGGGGGCGGGCGGGAATCCAATCTGCCTCACACGCCTTCCTACTCCATGGTTCTACCAACTTCATCCGACCGGCGTGTTTTGGGGGGGGGGGGGGGCGATACATGGGGGGGGAGTTGGAAGAAAGCTGTCGCCGTTTGTGCCCTAAGGGGGGCCCTGTGGGGGGCCCCTGTGACCCAGCCGGGGCACGAGAGGTGCACGTGCCTCCCCCTCCCACTGGTCGCCCCTCCATCCATCGACGCCCGCCCCTGGGCCTCGCAGATGGGGCCATAGCGGGTGGGGTCGCTGGAACGCGCCGCATCGCCGAGGCCTCTCCCCGCCGGCGCCGCCGGTGCGCCGCCGACGTCGCCGACGCGTCGCCGCTGCGGCGCGCTCCTCCGACCCCACGGTTGGAGGCCTCTGCGCGGGCGCCGCCTGGCCTCCTCGGCGCCCGCGCCCCCGACGCGTCGGGGGCCGCCGGAGGTGCCCCCGGCCCGGGGTGCCCCCCGCCTGTCGCTCCCCCCTGCAGCCCCTGGGGACCCCTCGGGGGCCTCGCGAGGGGGTGCTCTGGAGGCCGCGGAGGCCTCCGACTCCAGCTTCTTGACCCCGACCCCGCCCGGGAGGCCTCTGCGGAGGGCCCTGGGGTCCAGGACTCCTCCTCCTCCTCCTCCGCCTCCTCCTCCTCCTCCTCCGCCTCCTCCTCCTCCTCCTCCTCCTCCTCCTCCTCCGCCTCCTCCTCCCACCCCCATCCTCCCTCCCCGTCTGCTTCCTGCCAACAGGAGGAGGAGTGAGGGCCAGCCGCCCCGGCTGGCAGGGCGCGGAGTGCGCCGCGCCCGCGGCGAAGAGGAGCGCCGCGCGGACTCCGCCGCGCGGGCCCGGAGGTCCGCGCCGACGGCGTGCGCAGCATCAGGGCGCCAGAGACGGGGGCGAGCGGACTGACGATCGAACAACACGCACCCTATCGTACCCATTGGGGGGGCGGAGGAGGCTATGGGTGCGTGTTGTCGGATGGGGGTCCCCGCTCGAACGGGAGCTTCCCCCAGGGTCCGACAACTCGCACCCGTACCCATAGCCAGTTCCCCTCCCTTCGGCCCTATGGGTGTGAGTTGTTCCCTCGTCACAGACGGGGGCACGGGGAACGCCGGTTTCCACGTTTGGCTATGCCCCCGTTTAGGGGGCCCTGGGCGCTGTACACGGGGGCACAGTCAACGGGGACACATGGAAAAGCCTAAGCCCCCGTTTAGCTAAACCCCCGTTCACGACGTCCCGACAGCAATCTTCGGAGATCCGCGCGGACTCGTTACAGTGGAGACCTATGCCAAGAAACACCTTGCTTGCCTCCAGGGTGCCTGGAGTTTCTTGGGCCTCGACGGTTTTGCTCTGGACACTGCGACGTTCCGCACACCAAAAGTCAATGGACGTCCTGGGGTCTCGGGGTTGGGTTTCTTGTTGAATCAGGGCCGTTAAAGACGCCCCTACCCTGGTTTACGAGGCGCTGTGCGCTGAACCTCCTGTGGGCTGAAAGGGCAGACCCTGCAAACCGCGCGTGTCGCGCGGCGTCCTGGCGGCTCTCTGGCCTTCGGGAGCTCCCAGGAGGTTTGCGGACCTCGCACTTGTAACCCAGGGCAGGGGCGTTTTTGCATCCCTCAATTTGGAGATTTCTCGTAGTCGGGCTCCCACTGTCAATGGACGTCCTGGGGTCTCGGGGTTGGGTTTCTTGTTGAAGGTTTCTCGTGGCCGGGCTCCCGCTGCAGGCGAGCTCCTCGGCCGCGCAGGGGGCTTCGCGCGCCCAGGGCAGGGGGGACCCGGCCAGGCGCCGAGCCGAGAAGCCCGCGCGGACCTCCTTAGAGCGTCTGCTGACGCCGGCGGCTGTTACAGTGCCGTTTTTTTATACATGCTCCGCGTGCGGATCATGTATGAAAATGGAGGTATTTAACCCGAGTAAGCGATTAAGGACCCCCCCCCCCTCTCCGGTGAAAGGATAACGCACCCGGCACCCGGAAGCGTTATCCTGGCACCAGGAAGGGGAACACCTGGCCTTTCCTTAGCTTTCCTCAGCTTTTCTCAGCTTTTTAGCTTTTCTAAGCTTTTCCTTAGCTTTTCTCAGCTTTTCCTTATTCGTATTCGTATTCTTATTCTCATTACAATTCTAATTGGGATGCCACCCGAGGCGGGGCGCTGGAATTATATATTTTCCTTCCATTTGCGCGGTGCTAATAATATCGCTCGGCGACCCCCCCCCAAATAATTATTTAATTACGGCGCGGTGCTAATGATAACGCCGGGGGGTTCCTTAATTGCTTCTCCGGGTTAGTATTAAAAACAACGATGAGTTCATGCATACATGCATTCATGAATTAATCATGTATTAAACATCCTATATGTTTAAAAGGTGCTAAGTATCAAAAACTGCTCTGTACTGAGGCCATTTCCTGCCCCCTCCCCCTTCCCTCGCAATCGCCACTGCGCTCTCCGCATGCCTTCTCGCCCTTCCCCTCCCTCCAGTCCCCATGCAGTCCCCCCGCCTCCCCCACACCCTCCCGCCCCCCCACCCCCCTGTTCCCCCCCCTCTCTCCTCCTCCGCTCTTCATCCTCGTCCTCCTCCTTCCCTGCTCTGCCCCTGGCAGCGTTGTCTTGCCGCTCTCCCGTGTTCGAGTCTCTCTCCGCTTCGCCGTGCTTGGTGCCCACTTCCTGCACGTGCGCTTGGGGTTATCCCGGCGCTCAATGATCTGAGATCGTGTCGGCCCAGAGCCCAAAGTGCCCGCAGGACTGGCTCCTGTGACGAGAGCACGTGCCCCCCCCCCCGAAAGCGAGTCTTCAGTGACACCTTCCGGCATCGCTAGAACAGTGCGACTTCTCTTAGGAAGCTACAAGCCAACACTATTAACAGCCACACACACACACACACGCACACGCACACGCACACACACACACGCACACGCACACACACACACACGCACACAAACACAAACACAACCACAAACACACAATCACACAAACACACACACACCACCACCACCACCACCACCAACAGCAACAACAACAACAGCAACACCAACAACAACAATTCAAAAGCACACAAACACACACAAGCACACAAACACATAAGCACATAACCACACAAACACACAAGCACACACACAAGCACACAACACACAATCACAAACTCACAAACTCACAAGCACACACAAACACAAAGACACACAACACACAAGGACGCACACATACACGAGCACACACACAAACAAACATCCAAACACGCAAACACACAAACACACAAACACAAACACACAGACATAAACACAAACTACACAAACACACAAAAAAAACACAACACAACACAAACACACACACAAACACACACACACAAACACAAGCACAACCATAAACACAAAAACAAACACAACCACAACCACAACCACAATCACAATCACAATCACAATCACAGTCAGAACCACAGTCACAACCACAACCACAAACACACACTAACATATAACCGCAACCACAAACACAAATGCGAACACAACACACACACGAACACAAACACACAAACACATACACATACACGAAGACGAATACGAACACGAACACGAACACGGACACAAACACAATGAACACCACAAACACAAACACAAACACAAACACACACACAAACACAAAACACACACACACACCTCGATCCTTGATCCTCGGTCCTCCTCGATCCTCGATTCTCCTCGACCCTCGATCCTCCTCCTCCTCCTCTTCCTCGTCCTCCAATCATCTCCCACGCCTTTGCACCCCAGGCAAGCGGGGGTCGGCGGTTTCTTCTCAGGCTTTGAACCGTGGAGCGCACCGTCGGGTCTGAAGCTGTAGGTCGGCCCTGCAGAATCAAGGGAGCCCTCGTGTGCTCTGCCTGCCGCGTCTCATGCCCTCTTCATGCCCGGAGCGCCGGTTGCCCTCAAGACAGCTCCGTGGCCTCGTGGGCGTCCTCTGCAGTCAGTCCCGACTGCCGTGCCGCATCGGTGGTGCCTGCTGGACTTCCTCCTGTCCTGGCCCCTTCTGTTCCCGTTCTTGCCTTCCACGCGGGTGTTGCCAGAAGTGTCCCTGGCCCAAGGTGTCCCCAGGATCCTCAAGGAGCCCCCCAAGGCTTCCAAAGCACACATCGCAGGGCCCATCGGACCCCAGAGGCTTCAAAATGGAGCGAACAGCTGGGAACAGGTGGGCCAGGACCATGTCCAGCAACACCAGATCCACGTCCCTCCTCCAGACAGCGCTTGCGCGCCCCCTGGGTGAAGCACGGAGGCGCGCCTGGAGGACCCCTTCCGCAGCGACAGGGCCAAGGGCTGGATGCCCCCACGCGAACCCCAGGCGCGAGGGGGGGGGGGGGCGCGGGGAGGCGACCGTGGGAGCAGGAGCAAGGAGGGTGGAGGGGAAGGGAGCCAGGGAGGGGGGAGGCGGCGAAGGAGCATCGGTGGTTCGTGGAACCCCCACCCTGCCACGTCGATTGGCGAATGGCCCCTTCTATGGTCATCGAGAGGGCGTTGTGGCCGCCATGTTTGAGAACCTGCGCTCCTCGGGTCTGGTCCCGGAGCGTTTGCACTGACGGGTGTTCTGCTAATGGGGTCTTGCTCATCCCCGGGAGCAGGGAGGAGGGGAGCAGCGAACCTGGAGGCAGGGAGGATGGAGTAATAACAATGATTCTCATACTGAGAATTATAAGTTTAATGAATGCTAGCGCTTCTAGGATTGCTGCTCCTACTATTACTATTACTCTTACTATGACTACTGATACTACGACGACTACTACTACTCTTGATTCCTACTACTACTCGTACGACGGCTACTACTACTACTACTACTACTACTACTACTACTACTACTACTATTACTACTACTACTACTACTACTACTACTACTACTACTACTACTACTACTACTACTACTACTACTACTACTACTACTACTACTTACTACTACTACTACTACTACTACTACTACTACTACTACTACTACTACTACTACGACTACTACTACTACTACTACTACTACTACTACTACTACTACTACTACTACTACTACTACTACTACGACTACTACAGTACTACTACTCTACTCCTATCTACTACTATTCCTTATTAGAATATACTCCTACTCCCCCCTCAGGCCGGCCATTAGGGGCCGCATCCGGGTGGTCCCATCCTAACCTGTAAAAAACAATATAAAATCAACATTTTTCTTATTTTTTCCTCTCGACATGGACGTCCTGTCGTCCACGGCGATAATCCATTGCAAAAAATACCACAAAGAGCACACGCGCGCGTTCATGTCAGAATCCTACCGAACACCGTGTGTTTGCAAGCATTTCAACATAAAAACATCAAAAACCCAATGTTTTTTTTTCACAAAAATTGTACAAATTTCCCGCCCGGGCTCTCTTGCTGAAATCATAGGAAAACCATAGGAATCTTAAGAATTCGGTCAAATCCAGCGATTTCACGTCATCGCGCGGTGCACTCGCGATGCTCTGTCATGCACCCAGGCCGCGAATCCTGTGCAAAAAATACCACAAAGAGCACACTCGCGCGTTCATGTCAGAATCCTACCGAACACCGTGTGTTTGCAAGCATTTCAACATAAAAACATCAAAAACCCAATGCTTTTTCACAAAAATGCTTTGGGGTGTCCTGTCAGACCGTCGGGCTTCCTCCGGCCACCTCTGGCTTCCTGCGGTGTACCGGCCATTCTCGACTCGTCTGGCAATGCGTGCGCGGCATTCAACACGCGCTCGCCAGTTCCCGTCGGCAACCGCCATCGCGGCCGCATCAGCTGTACCAAACCGGCTGGCCGGTGTGACTTCGGCCCCCAGTTGTGCCAGCTTTGCTTCTTATGTTGTGGGAGGGCGGGTGGGACTGGGCATGCCATGCTTGACTCGTTCGAGCTGGCTAGCTTGACTGCTACTCCTACTACTACTACGGCTACGACTACGACTACGACTACTACTACTACTACTTCTACTACTACTACTACTACTACTACTACTACTACTACTACTACTACTACTACGATTGCTATTATTACTACGACTACGGCTACAAGTACGGCTACTACTACTACTATTATTACGAGTACTACTATTCTTACTACTGCTACTACCCCTACTACCAGTACTACTATTACGACGACTACTATACTATTACTATTACTACTACTACTACCACTACTACTACTACTACTACTACTACTACTACTACTACTACTACTACGACTACTACTACTACTACTACTACTACTACTACCATTATTATTTCTTTTACCACTAATACTACTACTGCTGTTGTGTTGCTGCTGCTGCTGCTGCTAGTATTACCACCTTCACTATTAATCGTATTTCCCACCATTACTACTACTACTACTACTACTACTACTACTACTACTACTACTACTACTACTAGTTCTATGGCTACTGCTACCACTACTACTACTTACAATTTTCCTACTGCTACTATCACAACTTCTACTACTGGTACTGCTACTGCTACTGCTACTACTACTACTACTACTACTACTACTACTACTGCTACTGCAACTACTGCAACTACTGCTGCTACTGCTGCTACTTCCACTCCAACTACTACGACGGCTACGACTACTACCACATCACTACTGCTGCTGCGTTATTACCACTACTACTACGACCACTACTAGGACTACTTCTCAAACCAGTACTCCTTTTACTACTACTACTACTACTACTACTACTACTACTACTACTAGTACTACTACTACTACTGCTACTACTACTACTACTACTCCTACTACTACTACTACTACTACTACTACTACTACTACTACTACTACTACTACTACTACTACCTACTACTACTACTACTACTACTGCTACTACTGCAAGTACTGCTACTGCTGCTACTACGACTACTACGACTACTAGAACTACTTTGGCTAATACGACGACGACTACCACGACTGCGACGAGTACTTCTACCATTACTACTACCACTACTACGACTACTACTACTACTACTACTACTACTGCTACTAGTACTACTACTACTACCACTGCTAATCATATTACCAACAATCGTTCTAATCATACTATAGCATACTGCTATGGCTACAACTAACATCCAAGTCCAAGATGATAAATACTTAAAGTAAGCATATCCCTTGTAGTAACAACATACAGGTGTTACTTACTACCGATACGAATACGACTCGGAAACGTAACCATAGTAAGGATGGTGATAATAAGAATAATCACAACTATCTTGGCGATGATTACAGGACCCCCTGGCGGCGCCTCCAGCCTCTGTCCCTGGCGCGCCCCGCGCACCACGGAAGGGGGTCCAGCGCCGATCCGCGCCAACCTCCGAGGTGTCATGCTTACTGTGCGAATCTCTCTCCCGATGGAGGAGGGAGCAGGAATGAGCAGAACAGGATTCGGTGACGACAGGGAGCAGGAATGAGCAGGGCAGGCTTCGGGGGAGGAGTGATGGCTGGTGACGACAGGGAGAAGGCCGCATGACGTGCGGCCGCGTCGGGAGGAGAAGCAGCCACGGCGGGGTCTGGGGGGACTCTGAGGTGACTGCCAGGACTCGCCCTGACTGTCGTGTGACCGCGGGGAGGGTCATACCGTAAGCGCTTTGCAGTGAAACCGATTGTGTGCGGTTCATGCGTCTGCCGCATCCGTCCTTGCGGCCCGGCTACTTCGCGGGATCTGCCCCGGCGTTTGCACGTCTTTTGCCAGTCGTGCAGTTGGGGGCACTTTGGGAGATGTGTAGAGATGTCAGTCGCCTTCGGCCTATCCCTTCCCCCCTGCCGCTTGAGGGGTGGAGCCTGCATCTCGTCAAGCAGCAGGGGGACGTCCTTGGGGCGGGTCTCGGCAACACGGACAAGGGCGCGGTCATCTTCAACATCCAGGAGATCATCGCTCCTTCTGCCTGGTCTTTCCCTATAGGAGGAGGAACCTGAGGAGGAGAAGGAGGAGGATGAGGACGAGGAGGAGGATGAGGAGGAGGAGGACGAGGGGGATGGGGAGGGGGATGGGGATCGACATGATGACGGTTACGATGATGATGATGATGATGATGATGATGATGATGATGATGATGATGATGATGATGATGATGATGATGATGATGATGATGATGATGATGATGATGATGATGATGATGATGATGATGACGAGGCGGATGATGATGATGATGATGATGATGATGAGGAGGAGGAGGAGGAGGAGGAGGAGGAGTTGGAGGAGGAGGAGGAGGAGAACCTCCTCCCATCCGTCCTATCCTGCTTCATCCTGCTCCCCGCTCTTGTCAGTGATGGGAAGGCATGGTAGGTGCTGCTGGCGGTTCAATCTGGCCGGGAGTGGGAGCGTGAGCCCCGCTGCAGCCCTCTCGGCACGAAGGAGAGCGCAGGGCGACGGTGTCGATACCCCCTCGTCGTTTGCAGCCTCAACGTGCCAGCCCACATCTCACCTCCCCCCAGTCCCCCTCGCCATCCCTATCGGGCCGGACGAGGGGAGGCAGGGAAAGGGGGGGGGGTCCGAAAGCCGCTGCGTGCAGCCGGTTTCGGCCCCGCGCCGAGCGCTCTTTTCAGAGCAGTTGCGCCTCTGGCGCTGGGCGGCACCACCGAAGTCCTCGCCGTGGGCCAGCGCGCGTGCGGACGGGCACACGCGGAGGCATGTTGGAGGAGGCGAAGGTACTCATACCGCTACCCTGGCCTCGTTTTCCCCTGGGGGGTAGAACCAAGCTGTGTCCCCAATCCGTAGGCGTGTGAGGACACCACGCAACTCGAAGAGCTGCGGCGACCGTTCAGGAGCGGCGGTCCCTCCCGGCCCCAGACGTAACGTCAGGGCATAGCATCACATGCACATACGTCATAGGGTGTACCCGGCCCGTCATCGCCGCCGCTGGATCCGCCTCGAAAGTCTGGTCACCGTCTGGTCACCGTCAAGTCAGAACGCACCCCGGGAGAGGTCTGGGGAGCAGCGGTTGGGGCTCAAGAGACGGGGGTCAATGCAGGTGGGGGTCAGCTGGGGCGCCGGATCTTGCAGGATACTGCAGGGCCAGGGGCGCACTGATCCAGGTTTGAGTGCAGGGGCCTGCAGGATCCTGCAGGATCCTGAAAAGGCCCGACTGACCAGGGTCTGGATTGAGCTGGGTCAGTAGGTCCCCGAAGCGGTATCGGTATCTTTCGGTTTGCCCGGTTTTCCTGTGTCCTCTCCCTCGTCCTCCACTGTTCCCTCGTCATCCGTCTCCTGTGCCCCCTGCTATTTTCTCCGCCTCTCTCGTGCCTCCGCTTCTCCCCGACCCGGGCGCTCGCACCGAAGGGGGCCTACCTTCTTGGTCTCGGGGGTATTTGGTGTCTTTGTTCGTGGTCTTCGCCGTGGGCTTGGCCGTCGCGGCATCGTCGTCGCCTCGTGTGCTGCCTGGGCTGTCCAGGCTCTCGCCGGGTTGTCGCCCGTCGCCGCCCCGGTGCTGGCTGGGTCTTGGGGGGTTCCTCGTGGTCGCCCGGCGCCGCCTCCTCCTCCTCCTCCTCCTCCTCCTCCTCCTCCTCCTCCTCCTCCTCCCCCTCCTCCTCGATCCTCCTCCTCCTCCTCCTCCTCCTCCTCCGCCTCCTCCTCCTCCTCCTCGATCCTCCTCCTCCTCCTCCTCCTCCTCCTCCTCCGCCTCCTCCTCCTCCGCCACGTGTGCAAGCTGTCAAGAGGTGTGGTTGCTCGCTCGGCGTGTCTGGTGTTGGGGCAGTTTTCGTACTCATCGGGGCGACCTGCTGTTTTCGTCCCAGGTCCAGCATTATGATGAGGATGATGATGATGAGGAGGAGGAGGAGGATTAGGAGGAGGAGGAGGAGGAGGAGGAGGAGGCGCATTAGGAACAGGGGGATGAGGATAATGGGAGAAGGAGGAGAAGGAGGGCATAGGGAGGATTGGCGGCGCGCTGCCATCTTGGCCCTCCAGCTTGCCTCTATTGCCACAGGAGAATGGGCTGCTCGACGCGTGGAATAAGGCCCAGTCGCTCCATCCTTTGCGGCCAGGGCTCATCATCACAGAGGCGACCGTGCCTTCACGCATGATGTCAGCCCCAGTCGGATTCCAATGGAAATGGAGCAGATCCCAGCCGCCAGACGTACCATTGATCCCCTGTTGCTCCCCAGTGTAGAACTGGAGCTTATCCGAGCCGCCAGCGCAATTCCCGCAGAGTCATCCTGAGGAGTCCTGGGTCGTCGTGAGGACCCCTGAGGCCGCCTGAGGAATCCTGATGGATCACGGGGTATCCTGAGCCCACTGTGTCCTTTACGGGCCCTCTTTTGCGATCCTGGAGTCGCCTTGAATCCTCAGAACTCCATCGGTAGCGAACAGGCGAGAGGGGACAGGCCATTGAAACGGTTGTGTTGTAGCTTGAATAGGAGTTCGTATGGATGATCGTTGGGAGGCTCCGCGTCTTTCCAGTGTCGTCTTGCGGCGATCTTGCGGCACGCAGGAGGCATGGTGACAGCCGTGGTCAGCTATCCTGAGCTGTCTTGAGGCCATCTTGGGCTACCAGAGGCCATCTTGGCGCCTCCAACGCCCCGCCCCCTTTAGTGACACAGGTTGGGGGCAGGGGGAGGAAGGAGCGCTCCAAATCACCCACGCTCAGAGGGCTGGCGGGACTGTTGTTTCTCCTGTTCTGGCTCCCGCTAGTGATGTTGCTAAGGTTGTCGCTGCCCCTTGGTGCTCCTCTTCCTTCCCCTCCTCCCCCTCCTCCTCCTCCTGGCGCTGGCGCTGACGCTGCAGGCCATGGGTCCCCCTCCTCCGCCTCCTCCGCCTCCTCGTCCTCCTCTCCTCCATTCCTTCTCCTTATAGATAACTCCTCCCTCTCGCACCCCGAGGCCAGTTTTTAGGGCGGGCCAGGCGTTTCGCCTGAGACTTCCTCACCATTTAGGACTCTGAAGCTTAAAACGTGCCAACAGTTTGGCAGATGGACGGCGGGTCGCTTTCAAAAGGTGGCTCTCGCCTTAGCGCCGCGCACACGCGTTAAACAATGACAACAGTTTCACAGATGGAGGGCGGATCGCTTTCAAAATGTGGTTCTCGCTTTAGCGCAGCGCACATTCGTTTCGAAAATGGCTGGCGGGCCGCTTTCAAAATGTGGCTCTCGCGTTAGCGCCGCGCACATTCGTTTTCAACATGTGATTCTCGCCTTAGCGCCGCGCACAGTCGTTCTAAAAATTTGCAAGAGTTTCACTGATTGGGGGCGGGTGGTTTTCAACATGTGGTTCTCGCTTTAGCGCCGCGCACGTTCGCTTTAAACCTTTGCAAGAGCTTCACGGATTGAGGGCGGGTGGTTTTCAACGTGTGGCTCTCGCCTTAGCACCGCGCACATTCGTTTTCAACATCTGCAAGAGTTTCACGCATTCCCATGTTCAGCGCATCAGAAATCATGTTTAGGAAGGATTCAGGATTATGCGGGCGCAGCAGTTATGTTGATTCGCTGTGTTGAAGTCCCAAAAATGGCGTTCTGGCACGATTTTCGATCGCCAAGACGCAGCAGTCAGGTTGATACGTGGCGTTGAAATCCAGAGGACACTGTTTTGGCACGCTTCAGGATCTTCAAACTGTTGTATTCCAATGCGGCAGTTCCCCCAATGGAAATAAACGTTGTAAGGGCCTATGGAGAGGGAGCTTGGAGGGAGGGTTAATTCCAACATCGTTGATGACTCTTGGGTTTCCACTGGTCGTCCTCCTCCTCCTCGTCCTTCGCCTCCTCCTCCTCCTCCACCTCCTCCTCCTCGCCTCCGCCCTCTTCCTCCTCCTCCTCCTGCTCCTTCCTGCTCGTCCTCCCTGCTCCTCCTCTGGCGGCGGTCGCATGTTCGCCCGCGCCGCCCGAGCGTCTGCTGCGCCTCCTCCTCCTCCACCACCTCCTTCTTCTCTTCCTTTTCCTGCCCCTCCTCCTGCTCTTTTCCCCCCTCTCTGTTTGTTTCTTCTTCTCGTGTTGCTTCATCTGATTCATCTGCCTATTTCTCTTATTTTTCCTCCTCTTCCTCCCTCCTTTGTCTCCCCGGGCAGCACGAAGGATGGCATGGGATGGCAGGGGGCCCGTAGCCAGCTGGGCCCGCTCTGTGCCGTCTGCGGGAGGCGAGCGCACCATGCGCAAGTGGGGGGGGGAGTGAAGGGACGGGTGTGGGGGGGAGGAAGAAGGTGAGGGGGGGGAGAGGGTTGGAGATTGCGGGCGGGGGTAGGGGGGAAGCTGAAGCTGGGAGCACGGGGAGAGGCGAATGTGGCCCGGGACGGCGAGGAGACGAGGCGAGGGAGAGGGCGGACAGGAGGGAAGGGGGAGAAGCAGCAGCGGCCGAAGGGTGAACAGGAGGAGGAAGGGTAGGAGGGGCATGACAGTGAGGAGGGGCGTGCCGAGGAGGAGGAGGAGGAGGAGGCGGAGGAGGAGGAGGAGGCGGAGGAGGAGGCGGAGGAGCAGGAGGAGGAGGAGGAGGAGGCGGAGGAAGAGGCGGAGGAGGAGGAGGAGGCGGAGGAGGAGAGGCGCTCATGAACCCTCTCGGGGCCTCCTGGGTGCCTCCTGGGAGCCTCCTGATGGGCCTCCTGGTGGCATCTTGGGGGCCTTCCTGGCCCCTTGGGAGCTTCTCGGCTTCTCGGGCCGTCTTAGGGGACTCTTGGTCCGTCTCACGCCTTCGGAGGCCGTCTCGGGGGCCTCTCTGGGTCGTCTGAGTGCCCTCTTGGAGCGCTTCTGGGCCGTCTTGGGGCCTCGTGGAAGCCCCTCGGGCGATCTTTGGGTTTTCTTGGGCCGACTTGGGGCCCTATTTGGGGCCTCTTTTGGTTGTCTCGGAGGTATATTTGGCCCTATTGGAGGCCTCTTGAGCCGTCTTGGGCGGTCGGAAGCCCAAACAGGCGAGAGCTGCAGAATCGATCGACACCCAGATGAATATCAATTGTTTTGGCGTTCTCGGTTTCTCCATGAGGGCCTCTTGGAGCCCTTTTGGGCTGTCTTGGGGCCTCTTGAGCGCGTGCCGACCGGGGGTGAGTCGGCCCTAGAAAACTCAACAAAACCTTACACAAGGCCCGGTGGCGAATAAGTACCGATGCGGCTGCTCGTACTGGAGAGCCCTCGTCTTTCCAACGCTGGATTCGCCTCGAAATCCTGGTCAGCACGCGCCCTGGGAGGGCCGTGGAGAAGCGGCATCGGTTTTGTTCTGTACCCCCCAGCGGCGAGGGAGAGAGGTGGAGGGACGCCGCCTGCGGGAGGTGAACGGCGTCATGGGCTACTGGAACATCCTCGAGGAGCTGCGGAGGCATTGCCCCTGCTCTTCGTCCTTCCCTCTCCCTCTCGATATTCGTCAACTTCGCCCCCCTCCTCCCCTCCCCCCTTCGTCTCGCCTCCTCCTCCTCCTCCTCCTGCTCCGCCCGAGGGGGGGGGGCTCCACGCACGCCAGCATCGGCCTGCCATTGGGGCGCGACTGCCCCAGGGACCCCGCGAGGCCCCCCCCCCCCCACCCGTCGCCGCCGCCTCCTGCGCCGCTCCCCTCCTCCCTCGCCCCTCCTCCTCCGATCCTCCTCCCCTTTTCTCCCTCCTCCCTCCTCCTCCTCCCTCCTCCCTCCCTCCCCTCCTCCTCCTCCTCCTCCTCCCTCCTCCCTCCTCTCCTCCTCCCTCCTCCTCCCTCGTCCCTCCTCGCTCGCCCCTCCGCCGGAAGGCCACTTCGTGGGGCAGAGCTCGCCTCCTGCATCTCCTCCCGCGGGTGCCAGACCCTGCCGCCCGCGTCCGGCGATGCCCCGGCGTCGGCGCAGAGCCTGGCGGGCCTGTCCCCCCGCTCCCCTTTGCCCCTTTCTGGGCGGGCGTTGGGGGGGGGCGGTAGCCCCAACGCGAGAGGGGGAAGAGAGGGGCCCCGAAAGAGCTCTGTTGGACCCCTTTTGGAGCCAATCTGGGCCACCCCCCGGGACACCCGCCCGCCCGCGCCCCTGCCCGTGACGCCCCACTCCCTCGGGGCAGAGGGCGCCTCTCCCCATCCTCGCTCCTCTGCTTCGCCGCACCCGTCACCGCCCGCCCTCTCCGTGGCTAGCGCCCCCCCCGACGCCCCCCTCGCTGCCCCTGTGCATGGGCACAGTCGGGGGCGTCGTGCCCCATCTCCAGCCCTGATCCCCTCCTCCTCACCCTCCACATTCTTCCTCATCCTCATCACCCTTCCCCTGACCCTCCTTCTCCCTCCTCCTCCTCCTCCTCCTCCTCCTCCTCCTCCTCCTTCTCCTTCTCGTCCGCTTTCTCCCCTTTCCACCTGCTCGCCTCGCCCTCTTCTCCGTCCCCATCCACCCCGCTCCTTTCTTCCTCACCCCTGCCTCCTCATCTTCCTCCTCATCTGGCTCCTGCTTCCTCACTCCTCCATCCCCCTCTCGGCCTTCCCCCGGAAAAGTTTCTCGAGCTGCGCCAGGCCTTGGCGGCAAGGACCCCGCTGGAGGCCCAGAGAGAATCGAATAACACAATGATCCAAGAGATCGGGCCTCCTGGAAGTCGAGCCTTCCTCTTCCTCTCCCTCTTCCTCCTCCTCCTCCTTTTCCTCCTCGTCTCTCTCCTCCTCCTCCTCCTCCTCCTTCTCCGCCTTCCTCCTCCTTCTCCTTCTCCTCTTCTTCCTCGCCCTTCTCCTCCTTCTCCGTCTCTTCTTATTCCTTCTCCTCCTCCTCCTTCTCCCCCTCTCCTCCTCAGCTTGCAGGCGCGACGGGGGGGGGGGGCGCGGGCGCTCGACGCGACCGCGCCAGCTCCCGGCCAGGGCCGGACTTCAGCCAAGGCGGCTGCGTGTCGTCGTCGTCCTCGTCGTCGTCGTCGGCGTCGTCGTCGCATCCCCTTGGCCACAAAAAAGTCGTCGTCGTCGTCGTCGTCGTCGTCGTCGTCGTCGTCGTCGTCGTCGTCGTCGTCGTCGTCGTCGTCGTTGTTGTCGTCGTCTCCTCCTTACCTCCCCCGCCCCTCATGTCTCCCTGCCTCCATCTCTACAGTTACTCCGTATGCGTGCTACCCTCCTCGCTCCCCAGATCCAGCCCGAGCGGGGCAGCTTTTCTCCCACGTTCTGTGTTTTTGGTCTATTAGCGTCGACTCAGCGTCGATGTAGCGTCGACTAGCGTCGATTTAGCGTCGACGATCGTCGGTCCGCAAGAGCCGACAAGATGGTATGGGAGTCTCCCGTGCGTTGCCCCCGATGTTTTCCATCGCGCAGCACTCCAAGAGTTGGCACCTCCCTTCCTCCGTCGGCGCGTCCTCCGTGCTCGAAAATGCTGTCCCCGCTGCCGCGTGGGCCTCCATTCTGGACCGGCGCTCTGCTCCCGTCGTCAAGCGTGGCGCTCTCGCCCCGGCGCGGGCCCGATTTCCTGATAGGGGTTGTTCCTCGTCGTTGTCGCCCCCACCCCCCTTCCCCTCCTCCGCTTCCCCTGGTCCTCCGGCTCCTCCGGCATCTCCTGCTCCAGCTCCTGCTCGTGCGGCTGCTCTGTCTCCTCCCTCCTGCTCGTCACCCCCTGCTCGCAGTCGTCCGCCATCTCGCTACTTTCGGGAGCGGAAAAGAGGGGGGGGATTTCATGGCGCGGGCTTTCATTTTTCCTCAGATTTCATGGCGCCTCTTCTTATTCCCAACCATCCTGTGGTGTTGGGTCCTCGTTTTGAAGAGACAGCGCCCCGCGTCTCACCTCCCGCTGCCCTCCTCTCTTCTCCCATCATCGTCATCATCATCATCATCATCATCATCGTCATCATCACCACTAGCATCATCATCGTCATCATCATCGCCATGGCCATTAGTTTCCAACCATCCTGTGGTGTTCACATGGCGGCCCCGCCCCATTCTGGCGCACCCCTCACACGGTTCGTGGCCCCATAGGGAGCTCCACCGAAGGCCCCAGTGGCTGCGTTCGCATGGCGGCCCCGCCCCATTCTGGCGCACCCCTCACACGGTTCGTGGCCCCATAGGGAGCTCCACCGAAGGCCCCAGTGGCTGCGTTCGCATGGCGGCCCCGCCCCATTTCGGCGCACCCCTCACACGGTTCGTGGCCCCATAGGGAGCTCCACCGAAGGCCCCAGTGGCTGCGTTCGCATGGCGGCCCCGCCCCATTCTGGCGCACCCCTCACACGGTTCGTGGCCCCATAGGGAGCTCCACCGAAGGCCCCAGTGGCTGCGTTCGCATGGCGGCCCCGCCCCATTCTGGCGCACCCCTCACACGGTTCGTGGCCCCATAGGGAGCTCCACCGAAGGCCCCAGTGGCTGCGTTCGCATGGCGGCCCCGCCCCATTCTGGCGCACCCCTCACACGGTTCGTGGCCCCATAGGGAGCTCCACCGAAGGCCCCAGTGGCTGCGTTCGCATGGCGGCCCCGCCCCATTTCGGCGCACCCCTCACGAGGATCGTGGCCCCATAGGGAGCTCCACCGAAGGCCCCAGTGGCTGCGTTCGCATGGCGGCCCCGCCCCATTCTGGCGCACCCCTCACACGGTTCGTGGCCCCATAGGGAGCTCCACCGAAGGCCCCAGTGGCTGCGTTCGCATGGCGGCCCCGCCCCATTCTGGCGCACCCCTCACACGGTTCGTGGCCCCATAGGGAGCTCCATTAAAGGCCCCAGTGGCAGGCTTCGCATGGCGGCCCCGCCTCCATTTTGGCGCACCCCTCACGAGGATCGCGGCCCCATAGGGAGCTCCACCGAAGGCCCCAGTGGCAGGGTTCGCATGGCGACCCCGCCCCATGTCGGCGCACCCCTCACGAGGATCGTGGCCCTGTGGGGAGCTCCACCGAGGGCGCCAGTGGCAGGGTTCGCATGGCGGCCCCGCCCCATGTCGGCGCACCCCTCACGAGAATCGTGGCCCCATAGGAAGCTCCACCGAAGGCGCCAGTGGCAGGGTTCGCTTGGCGGCCCCGCCCCTTTTCGGCCCACCCCTCACACGGTTCGTGACCTCATAGGGAGCTCCACCGAAGGCGCCAGTGGCAGGGTTCGCATGACGGCCCCGCCCCATGTCGGCACACCCCTCACGAGGATCGGAGTAATCATTCCCAACCATCCTGTGGTGTTGGGTCCTCGGTTTGAAGAGACAGCGCCCGCGTCCTCACTCCTCTCCTCCTCCCCCCCTCCTCCCCCTCCTCCCTCCTCCCTCCTCCCTCTCATCATCATCATCATCATCATCATCATCATCATCATCATCATCATCATCATCATCATCATCATCATCATCATCATCATCATCATCATCATCATCATCATCATCATCATCATCATCATCATCATCATCATGTCATCGTCATCGTCGTCATCGTCATCGTCATCATCATCAGCACAACATGGTCGTCATCATCACCATCACCCTCCGCATGCCTCTATTTCGGCACACCCATCACACGGTTCGTGGCCCCATAGGGAGCTCCACCGAAGCCCCCAGTGGCAGGGTTCGCATGGCGGCCCCGCCATTTTGGCGCACCCCTCACACGGTTCGTGGCCCCATAGGGAGCTCCACCGAAGGCCCCAGTGGCAGGGTTCGCATGGCGGCCCCGCCCCATTTTGGCGCACCCCTCACACGGTTCGTGACCCCATAGGGAGCTCCACCGAAGGCCCAGTGGCAGGGTTCGCATGGCGGCCCCGCCTCATTTTGGCGCACCCCTCACACGGTTCGTGGCCCCATAGGGAGCTCCACCGAAGGCCCCAGTGGCAGGGTTGCATGGCGGCCCCGCCCCATTTTGGCGCACCCCTCACACGGTTCGTGGCCCCATAGGGAGTCCACCGAAGGCCCCAGTGGCAGGGTTCGCATGGCGGCCCCGCCCCATCGCACCCCTCACACGGTTCGTGGCCCCATAGCTCCACCCCTGGCAGATGGATTTTGGCGCACCCCTCACACGGTGGCCCCATAGGGAGCTCCACCGAAGGCCCCAGTGGCAGGGTTCGCATGGCGGCCCCGCCTCATTTTGGCGCACCCCTCACACGGTTCGTGGCCCCATAGGGAGCTCCACCGAAGGCCCCAGTGGCAGGGTTCGCATGGCGGCCCGCGGCGCACCCCTCACACGGTTCGTGGCCCCATAGGGAGCTCCACCGAAGGCCCCAGTGGCATAGGGGTTCATTTTTCAGTTTCGTGGCCCCATAGGGAGCTCCACCGAAGGCCCCAGTGGCAGGGTTCGCATGGCGGCCCCGCCTCATTTTGGCGCACCCCTCACACGGTTCGTCGCCCATAGGGAGCTCCACCGAAGGCCCCAGTGGCAGGGTTCGCATGGCGGCCCCGCCTCATTTTGGCGCACCCCTCACACGGTTCGTGGCCCCATAGGGAGCTCCACCGAAGGCCCCAGGGGCAGGGTTCGCATGGCGGCCCCGCCTCATTGTGGCGCACCCCTCACACGGTTCGTGGCCCCATAGGGAGCTCCACCGAAGGCCCCAGTGGCAGGGTTCGCATGGCGGCCCCGCCCCATTTTGGCGCACCCCTCACACGGTTCGTGGCCCCATAGCTCCACCGAAGGCCCCAGTGGCAGGGTTCGCATGGCGGCCCCGCCCATTTTGGCGCACCCCTCACACGGTCGTGGCATAGGGAGCTCCACCGAAGGCCTCAGTGGCAGGGTTCGCATGGCGGCCCCGCCCCAGTGTGGCGCACCCCTCACACGGTTCGTGGCCACATTGGGAATTCCTTTTGCTTCGTCCCACCTGCCCTGCGGTATTCACGTTTGCATATGGCTGGGTCCTTCGCCAGGATAATTTTATTACGTCCCAGGCCCCCCCGTTGGGCCGCGCACATGCCGCTGGTCATGATTTGCACCTCACCCTCTTGTGCACCCCCCTCTTGGCCGCTCCCGAAACCTCCTCCAATGCAGACAGCTCCTCTTTCTGATTTCCCATGGCGCGATGGAGTCGTGAAGGGGGGGTCCAGCTCTGCTATTACACCCTCCGGCGGATGCAGAGCAGTCAGCGCGACGGGAAGGGGTGGGTGGGTGGGCAGCGTGTCAGATTCGGCGCGAACGCACAGAGCTTGTCCTTTCCCTCGCGCCCCTGGGCTCGAATTCAATTCATTTCAGAGGACTGTTTTTGCCTCCCTGCCGTGCACGCTCGTGGTCCGGCGCACCTGTTCAAGCACACTCAACGCCCAGAGCGTGCTCCTCCCACCCTCCGCGCGCTCTCCCCGCTCCCGCGCCCGCTGTGTGCAATGGGGCCCCGTGGTGTCCATCAGCTGCCTTCGAAGGCGGTGTGGATCCTCGCCGCTGTGACTAAACAAACGCACTGTCCTTTCCTCACGCGGGCGCGCTCCACGACTCGCAAGAAGCGCATACTCGCAGATGTCCTTGGAGAGAAATTCGCTCGCCTCGACGTAGTGGGTCCTATAGATCCTCCTCGGCGGAGCCAGGCCATTTGTGAGTAGCTGCTTTGCGAGTAGTGGAACGCGCTTGACCATTTCCCTCGCCCCCGACCGCTGCCTTCGCAGGCCGGGCGTCCTCGACATGAGGGTGTCCTCGGAGCCGCCGGCGAACGCCGGGCCCAACTGGTTCCAGGCAGCCTGCTCGCAGGGGCTCATTTCGGAGGAGGAGGAGGAGGAGGAGTAACCGGGGAGCACGTGCGCGGGGACGTTGTCCGGAGCAGTGTCTGTCTGGGCCTCCCAGATGGTACCCGAGTCGATGGGACCGGAAGGTCGCTGCATCGGCGATGCATGGGCGATGTGGCTCGATGTGATGCCCGATGTTCGTCGCGCCGACGGCGCCGATGCATCGGCGATGCTGCGCGATACTCCGACCCCGTCTGTTCAGAACCCATGTGGGAGTCCTCGAATCTAATGATGTGTAGTAGGAAGGGCGACAGCAGAACCATCAGGAGGAGGGCGGCATGGACCATGGAGGAGGGAACACGAACATAATATCAGGAGGAGTTAGAGGAGCCAGGGGGGGTGAGGCGTGCACCATGAGCAGCACGAGGGGCAGGAGGAAGGTCCGGGAGTCCTGGCATCGCTCGGACGTGTGCTTTTTTTCTCTCGGCGAGAACCATCGAGGACCATCCTTGACCATCGAGCAAGCAAAAACACGCACGAAACCAAGTACAGGACAAACCGAAACATTGGCCATCGACCAGGACAAACCTTGACCATCGAGCATCCTCGACCATCGAGCAAACAAAAAAACAAACATGCACGGGAAAGGGACGTCCGAGCGACGGCACGGCGTCGGCCCAGGCAGGACATGGGGCGGCGCCCTGGCTTGTGCGGTGCGCGGCGGGCGCCAGGGCTTCGACGGGCGTGGGAGGCCCCCTTGTGGAGGTCGAGCGCCGCTCCCCGGCCCGCGCGGCCACGGACGTGTGCTCTCGGGGTAGGCAAAGATCTGGACGCCCGAAATGGGTACGGGAAGAATGGGTACACTGCCCAACAGCAGTTCCTGTTCATTTTGAACCGGATTCGCTGTCCACGCCGCCGCGGCCTGTGTCCATTTGAGACAGAGGGCCGCCTGCCCAACAGCGGCCGCTGTTGGTTTCTGTCAACATTTGCTGTTGGGCATTGTACCCATTTTTTCGGTACCCATTTCGGGCGTCCAAAAAAGAGGGGGGACTATGATTAGGGGGGTGGATATCATGGCGTGGGCCCTGATATGTCCCCAGATTCTATGGCGCCTCTTCTTATTTCATCACGCCCCCAGTCCCCCCCCCCGGGGCCGCGCACATGCCGCCCGTCATGATTTGCCCCCTCCCCCCCCCCCCTCTTGGACGCCCTCCCTCTTGGCCGCCCCCGATGCTGGGGAGCGGCTCAGTGCTCAGTGCAGTGGGGGCGCGCGCCAAGAAGCCAGTTGGATTTGCCAGGGTGCCCTGGGTTTCTTGGATTCCGATGGGCCCCCAACAAGGTCCGGACGATTTTCGATCGACAAATCTGGATGTTCACTAAACAAATCGCGGATTTCAGGGTTGGGTTTCTTGCGGAGGTTTCCTGCGGCCGAGCCCCCATTGTATGCATCGGAGGAGTAGGAGGAGCTGGAGCATTTCGGAGGAGATTGGGAGGAGGAAGAGTAATCCATACCGCTGCCCTTCCTTCGTTTTCGTCTCTATGGTCCTCCTCGGATGCCCTCGTCGCCACCGCTGGGCTCGCTTCGAAGTTCTGGTCAGAGCGCACCCCAGGAGAGGGGGATTTGCAGTATCGGCACTTTTTGGTTGGCCCCCGAGACGGGCGGCATACCTCACACTTGTCAGAGCACACATCGAGTCGTGGGCCCCGTGCCTCGAGCCCAGCTCGGACTCTTCGGTGGGCGCGCGCCTATCGAAGCGGCCACCTGGACCTTACGGAGACACAGCCACACTTCCACCCCTTGCGCATCGCGCGGACACCCGTACTTCATGCGATCTCCATTCCCCACTTGCCCGGCATGGCTCATATTCACGGGCCCGGCAGCACCGAGATCGGGAGATCGTTGCCAGTGCCATCCAGGCCCGAACGCCCGCGGACCTCTGCATGGCGAGCCTGGTGGGCAGGGGGCCCGCGCGCCGCGGGCCGAAGATTCGCTCATCCTCCGCGACGAGGGCCGCTCGCTCTGCTGCGAAGGCATGGTGGGACTCTCCCGCGCGGGGCGCGCGCGCGCAGGGTGCGGCACCTTGGTGCAGCGTGGCGCGCGGGCTCATGCCGGGGCCGCCCGCGGTCCGACCCGACGCGACCCGATTCGCTGCCCGATCGGCTTGCCTCCGGCTCCCCTCCTCCTCCTCCTCCTCCTCCTCCTCCTTCTCCTCCTCTTCCTCCTCCTCCTCCTCCTCTGGGGGGCCTCCTCCTCCTCCTCCTCCTCCTCCTCCTTCTCCTCCTCCTCCTCCTCCGCGCTGCCCAGGGGCCCGCGCTCCCCATCCGACTCGGCTCGATCCGGCTCGCTTCCCCGGCGCAGCGGCCGGGCCCAGCCGAAGCCAGGCGCGGCGGGGAGACGCTGAGTCGGTGCGGGGCGACTCCGTGGAGATCCGATCCGTTTCCGATCCGATCCGATTTTTTTGGTGCGGTCTGGTCCAGCTCGGGTTTTCGGGGCAACGTAAGACCCGAGTAAGCCGGAACTCGGGTTTGCCGAGTTTTTTTGACGAGCGCGTCTTGGATTTTGACGGTCCCGTTGTCGTGGGATGTTTGCAGCGGGAGCCCGCGTCAAAATTCAGAGTGGGTCTCGCCATCTTAATGCTGGCCCCAGTCAGGCCAACCCGAGTCCCCCGTACCCGAGTCTTACGTCTCCCCGAGGTTTGCGTGCGGAGGTGCGCTGGAAATGCTCGTTTGCGATGTTCGTCGCACCGCGGGTGGCGCCGCCGCGAGGGAGGTCCGCGCCGAGACGAGATCGAGCGGCGCCGGCGCCGATCGCCGCGGCCTGCCGCAGGCCTCCTCGCGCGAGGGGCTGCGCTCTGTCGACGGAGATGTCTCGCTCCGCCGGAGCAGGTGCGCCTGGGTCATATCAGGGCCGAGGCCTTGGCCCATGGGTGTCTGGGCGCGATTGCGGGGTGCGAGTATCGATGCCGACCTGGTTGGGGCGCTGGCGAGGTGGTTCGGCGAGCGCGCTGCAGCCGAGTTTGCAACCACGCTGCCCACTCCCCCTTCCTTCCTCCTTGTTCGCTGTCCCTTCTCATCCTGCTCCTCCTCCTCCTCCTCCTCTTCGGGCGCAGATTTTGTGGACCACTTCAGGTATGCGATATTATGTTGGCTGGTTGTTGTGCTGTGAAAGGATCGTGTGAGGGCACAGCGCGATAATCCAGCTGCCTGCGGCACACCCCGTCGCCGTGCCTGTGCAACAGAGTCTCTGGAAGAAGGTTGAGTGTATGAACAGCGCAGTTCCGTCGAATAGTCTGCATTGGGGCGGGTCGTCATCCTGACCTCTTCTTCGTCCGCGCGGTAGGCAGCAGGAGGATGGGGAGGAGGAGGAGGAGGAGGAAGAGGAGGAGGACGAGGAGGAGGAGGACGAGGAGGAGGAGGAGGAGGAGGACGAGGAGGAGGAGGAGAAGAGAAGAGAATAAGGATAAGGAGGAGTAGGCTTCTTGCGGTCTTCTTGGGATTTCTTGGGGGCCTCCTGGGAGCTTCCCGAAAGCTTATTGGCCTCATGGGGCTTCTTGGGGGCCTCTTCGGGCCCCTTGGGCCGTCATAGAGAATTCTTGACTGGAGGCCGCCTTGGGGGCCTGTCTAGGCCGTGTTGGTGCCCTCTTGGAGCGGTTCTTACCGTCTTGGAGCCCTCTTAGGATCCATGTGCGGGATGACTACGCCCGGAAGGAATACATGCACGCAGATTCACATAAACGTCGACTCCCAGGACATCCGGGACAATACGTGAAATGGGGGGGATGCGACCGTCCAAAACATGTGGAAAGATATAAAGAATCCTGTCACGTGTTTCTATTCCTGTGTGTCTCCCTTGGCTCCTTCGATTTCAGAGTGCAACGCGAGGTGACCGAAGACCTTCGCGTCAACGGCCCAGGCGAGCCACTTCATGCCCAGGTCTCGTTCGATCGCTCTCCCCACTCGCCCTTGCCCTTCCCCTCCCCCTCCCCCTTGTCTCCCTCCTCCCGTCCCTCCTCCCCGTCGTCCCTCCTTTTCTCCTCCCCTCTCTTTCTCCCCTCCATGTTCCCCTCTCGTTCCTCTACCCTCTTCCTCATCACCCTCCCTTCTTCATCCTCTACCCTGCATCCTCCCTCGCCCCCTTCTTTCGCTGCTCCTCCCCCTTCCCGTTCTTGCCGTCAGGTCCTACTGCCCCCCCCCGCCGTGTGCTGGCAGGAGATTGCCGAGATGGGGAAAAGCTTGGAGGCCCAGGGAGGCAAGAGCTCCTTCATGCTGAGACTCCAGCCGCATGACCCCAGCACAAAGAACCAGGAGGGGAGGGCATTCCTTGACCCACAGCGCGAGCGGGAGGAGGACGATGTACGAGGTGGACAAGCAGAAGGAGCAGCAGCATCAGCAGGGGAGCGCGACGATCAGGACGACGGTCATCCTGCAGGCTTCCCCTTCATGGTCGCAGGTATGCGCAGACATGTGCGAATACTAACCCAGATGTTTTCAGTCGGGCTGACATGACCACGGCCTTCACCAGGCTCCTCGCCCCTCGTTTGCCCAGCCCTTGGTATCTCCTCTAGAGTATTTGAGCAGAAGGGTGGTTTCTTCCCCTCGTCATGATGCGTTTGTCCTTGCTCATTATCGTGGCCTGCTTCTTATTATTGTGGTTTTTCTCTTTCGGTTTATTATTCTTAGTAGTGTTTAGTCGTGTTGTTCGTATGATTATTAGTGTTATCATTGTTATTGTCTCTATTCGTTGTGGGATTATTACTCGTACTAGTATTAAGTATTATTTCGATTGCTATTGTTCTCATTCTGAATAATAGTATTAGTAGTTTCATTGTTAGCACTACGTTAATGATTCTTCAAAATAATATCACTAGTATTCCTCTTCCTCCTCCTCCTGCTTCTCCTCCTCCTGCTCCTCCTCCTCCTCCTCTTCCTCCTTCTCCTCCTCCTCCTCCTCCTCCCACCCGTGGTCCACCGCCTTCCTTTTGCGCACATTTCCGCAGTGTTCTTCTCCACCTTCTCTGCCACCCTCTTCTTTTTTCTTTGCTCTCTCCCTCTGCCTCCTTCGCCTCCCTCCCCCTTTTCCTCCCTCCAGCCTCCCTTCTCCCCCTTATTCCTCTCCCCTTCATTCCTCCCTCGACGTTCCTCGTCCTCACCCGCCCCCCTCGCTCCCTGCGCTCCCTTCTCCTCCTCCCTCGCTCCCTCCTCCCCCCCACCCCACCCCCCCTGCTCCCCCCAAAAGGCCCTGGGGCCCCCGAGTGCCCCCCCTCACCCCCCCTGCTCTATGCCGCCCCCTCCTCCTTCCGCCGCATTCCCGCCCCGTGGGTCCTTGCCTGCTCCCCCTCCTGCTCCTCCTGCTCCTCCTGCTCACCCTCCTGCTCCTCGGTGGGGAGGGGCAGCCTGCTTAGGATCCAGCTCGTTATTGTAATCGTGCTGCGGGATTGGCGGGGGGGGGTCCTTCAGGCAGTCGGTGACCGTAACCTCCTGCTCCTGCTCCTCATGCGCCTCCTCCATTATTTCCCCATTCGAAAGAACTCGTCCCTGTCGCACCCCGAGGCCAGTCGGAAGGGCGGGCCTGACGTTTTGCCCGAGACCTCCTTACCATTTATGGGCCTCGAGTCTCGACGTTGGCAACTGTTTCACACATGAGGGGCGGGTGGTTTTCACAATGTGGTTCTCGCCATAGCACTGCGCACATTGGTTTTTGTTGTTTTGATTTTCCATCATGTACAAGTGTATTACACATTGAGGGCGTTATGTTTCAACATGTGGCTTTCGCCTGAGTTCCACGCACAGCCGTTTTCAAACTTTGTTAGGTTTTCATTGGTTCCCATGGCTCCCGAACCAGAAAGAGTGTGTTTTTTTGTTGGGCCGGCTCAGGATTAGCAGAGTGCATCCGTTGATTCGCTGTAATGAAGTCCCAGTAACGCCCGCTGTTCTGGTACGACTGAGGATCGCCAAGACGCAACAGTCAGGTTAACTCGTGGCGTTGAGGTCTCCCCCTCCTCTTCCTCCTCCTCCTCCTCCTAAGCTTTTCCTGCTCAGGCCAGGGGGATTGGGGCTCCCTGCCAGGAAGCACCGCAGGCTACTACACCCGTCCGCCTGCAGCCCCATCGCTCCCGCCCACCATGTGGGCATCCCTTCTCCAGACCGTACTATACAATCCACTCTCTTTTCGTGACACATGGAGAGCGCATTATGTGTCCACTCGCCTGAGCTTTGCAGATTTCAAATTTTTGTATGTCACACAGCAGCGTCGACGTGCGGGTGGGACCCCCACGCTGCTGCGCAGCGCGAAGCGCCTGGTCGTGCAGTTCGGCTGGCAGAAGGGACGATTCACCAACAAGAGCGCAGGCTGCGCCATCATGATTAGACAGAGTGGCTTTCGAGAATCGCACATTCATCAAGTGCTTGAACCACCTCGAGGCCTCGCGGGCCGAGGTGGTGCGCTTCGCCTCAAGAGCCAGACTTTCGACACATAAGTTCTTGTTGCATCTTATCCTTCTCCGCAGAGGCACCAAGTGGATCACTGGAATACGACATGTGCGAAGCTCACGACCTCGTTGCACACAGCGATTCAGCATGCACGTGCGTGAAGTTTGGTGCTAGGCGGAGCTGGCACAATCTTTGGGTTCGGCTCGCGTAGCGAGCCAAGCGGCACACCGACGATGACAAGGGATGATCTTCACACTGACCCCTACGCGGGCAGCTGCGGTAATGGTGTGAGTGCAGCGCTGTGGCGCATGATGAGCATGGAAGGATTGGCAGCCATAAACGCGTTTTGTTTTGCGTTTGTTCCCCACCCCCAACACGGGTCCCACGTGCTTCGGGGCGGAGGCCCACATCACATCCCACCCGGGCCATCTATGGGGATAATGCCTAGCTGCGCAGGCGACAGAATCGCGTGTGTGTGTGTGTGCGTGTGTGTGTGTGCGATTGCGGCGGGCGAAGAGAGACTTGCAGCGGATGCCAGTTCCTTTCCTCCGTGATCGTTGCCCGATGCTCTGGGGACTGGGCCATCAGCTACGGACGGCGCCACCGCCCGAGCAGGCCAGGACGAGATGGGATCGAGCATTGATGCGTCAGGCACTGAAGCTCAGGGGTGCCCCAGAGTTCATCGCCGAGCTGTTGCGCAGATGTGAGTCTAAGACTCCAGCATGGAGACGCTGCCTGCATCATGGTGACCCCTCCCTCTCCTGCTTTCAGTTCGCGGAAGACTTCAGGGAAGCCGCGCGTCAATAAGTGCCGCAGCGCAGCAGGGCCCCATCGGCGGAACATCGGGCAGAGCGAGATCGGCTACTGATGAAGTGGAAGCATCTCGGCGTGGTTCCCAGGAAGAAGATCGGCAGATACTTCGGACATGTGGCAGGGAGATCCAGCGTGCGAAACTGCGGCTGAAAAATCACATGTGGGAAATCTACTCGGCGAAGCTCCGGCGGCCTCGGATCGTGGACATACGAATACAGTGTGGAAGCTTGCTTGCCATCTTGGCGCTCGCTACCATGGAGCTCGCAGAAGAAAGTTCCAGATCCCGACCTACGCCCCGACGCTGCAAGAATGGCAGGACGCGATGGAGTCGAGCGCAACTGAGGGAGGTGTCTCAGCGACACGTCTACAGGGACCTGGAGTTCCCCGCGGCGAAGCTTTGGCCATGCGCGAGCTGGACGACCCCGATGGAGAATGGGAAGACTTGCGTGGACGGCCAGGGGCTGCAGCACGCGACGTTTGGGCACGCGCTCTGGCGCGCTCGAGAAGGCGGCGAGGCGCAGGCACTCACCCCCCCATTCTGCCCGCCCCCGCCCTCGCCCCCTCGAGACCCGCGGACAGATCCATCTGAGGAAGACCCTCTCGAGCGCCGCCAGCGAGTTCGCGTTCCCTGTCCGCGTCTTGCTGAACGACTATTTGCGACCCTAGGACAGATGCGCAATTCGCGCAGAAGACCTTGCCAGTGGCAATGGCCCAAGACGTTTCAGCTGAGCGAAGGCAGCGGTCAGGGGGGGGCCAAAGTGATGAGTTTCATGCACTGCTACCGCCCTCTTGGCAAGGCCTGGTGCCGCGGCATCTCCGCGCGACGCCAGCGGCCGCGCACCCCCTTGCATTCGCGCGGGTATGCGGAGCTCGCGTCGTGGCAGAGCGCGTTGCTGGTGTCCGAGCTGCCCTCCTGGGGGTTGAAGATCTTCAACGCTGGGCTTCCAACGCTGCCCATGTCACTCTGACTTGCTGGGCTTCCAACGCTGCGGCGCCACGCGGCTAGTGCGATCTGACGTCGCGCGCGCAGTTTCGGATCTCGCGAGCGAGCGCGGACGGGGAATCCGCCCAGATCCCGTTCAGGAGGAATTTCTTGGAGGAGGGGGGTGGTCGCGACTTTGACTGCGTGACGCGGGCATGGCCCCGCGGGCATGTCCCCGCGAGCTCGCGTCGCGGGCGGGGTCGTGTCCGGGGCCGCGGGCCCATGTTTAACGTGGATGAGGCAAAACGGGCCTTCGGGTTGGGTTGGGGTGGTTTGGTAGGTAGTCAGAAGAGGAAGCTGGCTTCCCATCTGCGCATCAAGAAAGATATGGGCAACGCCTTCCCCTCGACTGATCGCGACATGCTCGAGCAGGCGATTGGCGAGGTGCTCCCCGACATGCAGGGCCGGCTCTTCCCCCGTCAGCGACGTGGTGAAGCAGTCGTCGAGATAGAGGCGGGCGACCAGACGGGCTTCTTCCAGCCTTCCCACGGCTCAGGTACGGGGGGCGGCAATCCGCGCGAGCTGTTCGCGCGCTCGTTCATCGAGCTCCCAGAGGCCTGGAACCAGTTCCTCCTGTTGGGCGCTCAGGCAGAGCTCGAGGTCGAGGGCGGAGGCTCGGTTCCGATGGCGGAGGCGGCGACGCTGATTGACTCGCCCATCCACTCAGAGCAGATTGGCATCTCCCTGCGGGGCTACGCCGACGATGTCTCGCATGCCCTGCCGCTGCCGAACGGGGGCCCCGTCCGCGCAGCGGAGCGGGCAAAACTATATGCTCGCAGTTTGTCCGATCGGTTGGAGGAGGTGGGAGGATTTGCTCAGAATGTAGATAGAAATATTATTATTCTTCTAGTATCCATGGGCCCAGGGGGATGCGCAGCCACGAGGGCCGCCCGCTCTTGATTCGCGCAGTTCCCCGGACAAGCTCGAGCTGAAAAGTGCATCTTGGAGGCCTCGAGCATCTGGCGGGGGGGGGGGGGGGGGGGGGCTGGGGCGGAGGTTAGCCTTCGGGTCGACGCCGCGCGTTCCGCCTGGTCCGAGCTTGGGAGGTTCTGGAATCAGCGCACGTCCCTGATGCTCAAGCGCATGGCCTTCTTGGGCGCCATCCACAGCGTGGCCTACTCGGGAGACTATTCGCAGCTAGATTCGGCGACCACGGCGTCGCGAAGGTGGCTCTTCGAGGGGGTGCTGGGCGAGCGGGCCCAGCAGGGGATCGAGTTCGGACGCCGACCGCGAAAGACACGCATAAATGGTTGCGCATTGCAGACTCGAGGACTGCGCTCTTGATCAGGCGCCTTGGCTTCTGGCAGCGCCTCGCTTCTCCATCCAGGATGTTCCGCCCAAGTCGCTGCTGCTCTCATCGGCCACTTCTTCTCGCTTGGCGAGCCTCCGACGTTCGCCCCCGACGGCTGGGTCAGACGTGGTGCGAAGCAGTGGATCCTGCAGTTCCAGCAGGAAATTAGAATTATATGGGTCATGCCTTATGGGCTCGAGTTTCTGGAGAGAGGTTATTCGATTTGGGGCATCTTTACGAATTGCCGCGTCGCGTGCAATTTTAGGAGCTTGAAGCTCATGGGCTTTCGGAAGGCGTGCTGGGGGCACGTTCAAGATGGACCCCCACGACCACCTTCTGCTCATCATGCGATGTGTCCTCCAGAGGTTCCCCCAGTCCCTGAAGCCCCCCTCAAGAGTGCCACTGTGGCCCCCCGGACGGCATTGGAGATCCCTGTGGCCGCGGATTCAACTCCAGGGCGGCCTTGGGCGCGCGCCAGTGCCATCCTCCGTCGCACATGGTGAGGGTTCCGGTCCATCAGTTCACTGTCTCGAATCAGTGCTGCCACTGCTCTTCCACTTTCTCGTCGGCGGCGCTGGCCAGAAGACATGCGGTGCAATCGGTGCGACGAAGGCGTTGTTTGACAGACTTCAGTGCGCATGCGCCCCCCTGCGCGTGCCAGATGACCTTCGCTGTCCGATTTGCGTGGGCCCCGAGTCGGCGCGCGAGGCGTTCGGGGGAAGTGGGGCCGAAGCCGAGCGGGCTCATGGGCCGTATCAGACACAGCAGTAGCTGCATACCCACATCCGAGAAGCGCATGCACCGCCCGCCCCAGATTTAGTGCTGCATGTCGAACCTGGCGGAGCGGGCTCTCGCTACTGGAACAGAGCAGCGGCGCCGAGACCTCGAAGGGCTGCGAGGATATCGGACTCGGCGCGGAGACCGTTGAGGCCGAGGAGACAGGATACCTGTTCCCCCCAGCGAGGAACGGGCTCAGCGGCGGCTGCTCCGGGGCCAGGGCAGCCCCAGCATCGCGCTCAGGTCGCGCGGGGCGCTGCCTGCAAATGCTGCGGCCTTCGCGCAGCAGACGTGCGAGAACTGCAGGCAGCCCCCGCTGAGCCCGCGCAGATGATGATGACCATCCTCTGGCGCATGACTCTCAGGCACGAGCAGGCCATGAATCAGCTGGAAGCCGCCGTGCGCCGCCGCGCGCAGCTCCCTGCCAACCACGGCGCGCCCCAGTCGATGATGCTCTCAGCACGGTACTACGGGCAGGAGGCCAGAGACTTCGAGAGGTGAATCTGGCGGCCATCCAGGACGGCGAGACCATCCCCATTCCGCACCCCCACGCGTGGATCGCGCTGATAGGCGCGCTGGTGGTCCAAGGAGACACAAGGTGGGGCAGGCCAACGCCAGGACGATCAAAGAGTACCAGGCAGAGGCCCCCTTCCAACGGCGCGCTAGCCGATCGGGTCCGACACTGAGCTCCAGGCGACACATTCCCATGACACCGTCCAGATATGGATCGAGGCGAAGGTTACGGGCATCGAGGATATACTTGTGGCGGCGCTCGCGCAGCTGGGAGGCGCGCGCAAACATGGGACACCGCCGCGCAGTCACAATGCCAGGCTCCTGCAGCTTCATCTCGACGCACAGTGATAAAAAGGTTGCCGGCTGTTGCGAATTCGAGGGGGGGAACCGCTAGCTCGCGCTGCTTGCATCCTGGGCAGACGCTCAGAGGAAGAGAGTACCGACCTGGCAGGTCCAGCGCTGCGGACGAAGGCCCCGCAGGCACGCGCTGCTCACCCTCTGAGCCGTCGCTCGACGAGGGCAGAGAGTGCCGACCTGAGGGGTCCGACTCTGCGCAGGCCGCTACTTTCCCGATGGCGCATACTCCTCAGAGTCCGATGGCCATGAGTCGGGCCAAGATGACGGTCACTGCTACCCCGGCGGCTTCTACACGATCGCGTCGGCGTGGGTTTCTTCTCATGAAGCTGCGCCCCCCAAGCGGATTGGTGCAGCGATTTTGTGTTTTCCCGACGCAGAAAATATACGGTTTCCAGGCTTTTAGGTTTTTCATTGTTCCGTTTCTCTTGCGTCGCCGACCCGTTCCGATATGTGGCATTCGGCGTGCGGCTTGTGCGCTATCTCGCTTCGACGCGTCATTCGAGCGGTGGCGCCTCTGGTCTGTTTCCACCTTGTCTCTCTGCTACACTTTTTCTTCAACATTCAGAATCGCGTTCTCGGGTGTCGTTTCAGCTCGCGGTGGCCTCTTCGGGGGTCTTGCGTGCGTCGCGGGCCGTCTGGAAGCCGTCGTGAGTGTCGCGGGCCGATCATTCGACGACTCGGAGCCCGCTGGGGCCGTCTCGGGCGCCTCTTGGGGCCCTCTTGCATCGCTTCGGGGCCCGCGTCCAGGATATTGAACATCTCTGGCCCGACCTGGCCGCGGCACTCTGCGCCAGGGGGCCCCGCTGGGCCGCCCCGCGCGCGCGAAGTAGAAGTGCCGCGAGCCAGTCGCCGGAGATCTTCGCGCGCCTCTGGCCCGCGGGGCCGGCGAGTCCCCAGTGGAGCATGTCGGCGCGCTGTGTCGCGCGGACGAACGGGCGGGCCAATTTCGACGACTCCCCGTCTCTTCCTCTCCTGCTGCTCTTTCCCATTCTTTCCTTTTCCCTCTGCTGCTGCTGGCCTTCCTGCCGCTGCTGCCGCTCCCCCCTCTTTCTTTTTCATTGCCGTCGCTGATGTTGCGCGGGCGCGCCTGCGCGGCGCGCCGGCGCACTTGGCAGGCCCGCGATTCTGCACCCGCGATTTCGGCGTCGCGATTTCGCCTACGATTTCGGATGCGATTTTGCCGTCGATTTCGGACGCGATTTTGCCGGCGAGCTTCGGCCACGAATCCGCGCCCCCTTGCAAGGCCCCGCGAAACCGCCCTCGATTTTGAACGCGATTTTTGTTCTTATTGATTTAATTGCACGAAAAATCGCGGTTAAAAAATGCGCCTCCGCGGAAGAGAGGCCAAACAAACATCCAACATTGTTGCCAAAATCGTGCCCAAAATCGCGGTCAAACGGGGGGGGGGGGCAGGGCGCCGCGGAAAGGCGGCGGCTTGGTCGGGGAGGGGGCCGGGGGCTCCCCCGGGGACCCTCGCTCGGTTGGAGAGAATACCCTCGCGGCGGGCTGCGCTGCCTCTTGCAGCGGGTTCGCGATTGCGCCGCCGCGCACGCGGCCGGCCGTTGAAGCTTCGAAGCCGACGTTTGCCGTCGGGCCCCTCTTCTCCGCCACCAGCGCAGCCGCGCGCCGCGGCCCCCGGGGGGGCGCCGGGGCCCGCCGCGGCTGCGGCAGAGTCTGCGCCAGCGGCCCCCGCGCCCGCGGCGGGCCCCGCGAGTGTTACTCCCCAGAGGCGGAGTTTGCTCAACTTGCGCGGGCATGAGACCCAACCGCCTCCGGCGTCCCGCCAATTCACCACGTGGCGCTCGCGCTCGAGCGTTTCTTCTTCACGGGGGGTCTCCAAAGTGGCCCTTTCTTGCGGTCCGTCGGTCCCGCGCCGGCGCGTTCCATCATGCATCAGCTTGGGAGGTGCTTCTCCCGCGCAAGCTATCGGCCGCGCGGCCGGGGCAGCCCCTGGCCTTTCCGACGGCTGCGCGCGCGCCGATTCCGCCTGCGATTCGATTGCGGCTCGTGCCCAAATGCGCGCGGGCGCTATGCCCGACGATTGCGGAATGTAGCATCGTCGCGGCGATGAGTTCCATGGCGGTCACGCGGCGGCCTGGCTCGGGGGCCGCCTTGGTCGCGCCTCCGCGGCTCGCCCGGCGCGATTCAGTGGCGGGGGCAGGCGGCGCGCGGCGATTCGATGGCGCGCGGGCGTCCCATGATGATTCCCCGCGGTCCAGCTTGAAGAAAGCCACATGTTGGACATTTTCCCATTTTGACATCGTCGCGGCTCCTCGGGGGGGTTCTGCTTGGCAATTCGTCGGGCGATCGCAGACCGATGTCTCCAGGGCCCACGGGCGCAATGCCAATTCCACCCTCCTTTCCCACGGCCAAGGCGCGCGGGAGTTCGGCTACTCCTAGACCCCTGTGTACGAGTGGGCCAAATAATCTTGCCGCCGCCGCCTCTTCCGGGTCTCTCGCCCCCCCCCTCCCCCGGCCCCTCTCACCAGAGTCTTGCTTGGACTTGAGAAGCGAGGAGGCCGTCCCCAGGTCCTTGAATTTGTTGCTATTTTTTTCTCCTGGCGGTTCAAGATTCGCTGAGGTGTGTTGCGGCCTGGTTGAAGGCTCGGCCCCCCCCTTCCTTCCAGTTTTGTCCTCTAGTGTCCCGCCCCACGGCCGTGCCCCGCCTTCGAAGCTTTGGGGCCGCCCAGCCGAGGCGGGGCTGGTGGGCGAGAGCAGAGTGCACCGAGTGCCGCGCGTGACTTGGATCTTCTGGTCACTGCGCCCTCTTGGAGTGAGTCAGCACGGAAACCTTTTCAACGCTTCGGTTCGTGAGTACCCAGCGCCGCAGCAGGACTCCGCAGGCGCACTTCTGCAGAGTCATTCGTTCGCTCGTTCTCCTCCTTCTCTTCCTCCTCCTTCGTTCCATCTCCCCCGCCCCCCGCTCCCCAAATACGCCCTGGGGTACCTGGGTCCCCCCCCCCCCCTGCTCTGCGCCCGCCCCCCCCCCTCCTTCCGCCGCCCCCCCGCCCCTTGGGCCCTTGCCTGCCCCCCCTCGCCTGTTCCTCCTGTAGCTCGACCGCGTTGCCTGAGCTCTTCGCCGATGAGCGAGCGGCCTCCCCCGCGCGTGAGCAAGGAGGGCCCCCCGTGCGGGGGCGGAGGGTGGCCCGTTTTAAAGATGAGGCAGTAGTCTCGTGTGCGGCAGTCCTCTTGCGCGGGTTCGCATATCTTTTCTTCGTGGCTGCATGTATTTTCCTTCGGGGTAACTCTTCCCTGTCGCGCCCCGGGGCCGGTCGGGAGGGCGGGCCGGGCGTTTTGCCTGGAATCATCGCCCTACCACTTATGAGCTTGAAGTTTTTAACCTTACAACAATTTCGCACATGGAGGGCGGGTGGTTTTCAAAATGTGGTTCTCGCAATAGCGCCGCGCACGCTCGCTTCAACACCTTTCACGGAATGGGCGCGGGTGGTTTTCAACGTGCGGTTATCGCTTTAGCGCCGCGTGCATTCGTTTCAAACATTTGCAGCTGTATCATGGTTTGAGGGTTTTTCCTTGCACTCGAAAGTTTTATTTGCTTGTCATGGTTACCGTGCAAGCAATGGTGTTTTGGAACGACTTGGGATCGCGAGAGCGCTACGGTTGATTCGGTGCGTTGAATTCTGCATGGCGATATTTTGGCATCCGAAAGCGAACAGGCCGTGGATATCCGAGGAAACGCTGGTCGCGTTGGACCGCAAACGCTCTGCGAGAGAAGCCGGGGACGCAACTTTGGAACGCGAGCTGGACAAAACGGCTCGGAACATGGCCAATAAAGACGAGACCAATTTTTTGGGCAAACAACTCGCAACAGGGGGCTGGCAGAGCATCCGGGCTTGCCGGAAACCTCGGAAACCGAGAAACGGCAGGCTGAAGGACAAGAGCGGCGCATTGGTTGACAGCGACATGTGGTTTGACACTATGACCGAATATTTAGAGCGAGCCCAGTGGCACGTCAGGCCAACAGCAGCGACCGACGGCGAGCCATTGGGAGACGAATTGCCGGCAGACCTTGGGGACATCACGGAAAAAGAAGTGGGCGACACTCTCCGCGGCTTGAAGAAGGGGAGAGCATGTGGGCCAGATGGCGTTTGCAGCGAGAACTGGCACGCAGTTGCGAGCAAGCCGGAAGGGCTCACCTGGCCCACGCGCGCAACGCATGTTGGCTGAAAGAAAGTATCCCCGAGGACTGGCGCTACGCAAACGTGATGGCCCTTCACGAGAAGGGATGCGTCACGCTCTGCGACAACTACCGGCCAATCAGTCTCACCTGCGTGTCGGGGGCCTCGAGACGGGGGTCAGTGCAAACGGGGGTCAGCCAGGGCGCCAGATCCTGCAGGATCCTGCGAAGACCCCCTCTGGCTGACCCGGGTTAGGGGGCCGCTCGTGGCCGCGAGGCGGCCGTGCGTATTGGCTGGCCCGGGTCTGCGAAGACCTGCGGTGCAGTTTTTTTTTCCTGCATTGCAGTTTTTGGTTTCCTGCTGACCCGGGTCTGGATTGACCCGGGTCAGAAGATCCCCGAGCGTGACCTACAAGCCTTTCGCTTCCATTCTTTTGAAAAGACTGCAGCGGGCAGGGGCGGGGCGACGGCTGACGAACACGCAGTTCGGCTTCCGCGCTGGCCGGAGCACCGGCGACGCTATTTTCATGGTGCGCCGGCGCATGGATATGGAATTGGTTTGGAAGGACGGGCAAGTCGGCATGGTGGCTTTAGGCTGGCAGAAGGCGTTCGACCCTATCAACGTGGACGCGCTCATGGTGGCCCCCCGCCGGTTCGGATTACAAGGAAAAAATGCCCGAATTGCGCATGACATATATTCGGAGCGCCGTTTCTGCGTCATCGACGGCGACGCAGAGTCGGATAGCAGAGAGCAAACATCCAGAATTTCTCAGGGATGCCCGTTGTCCCCATTCTTGTTCGTGATGCTCATGGCAGGGATCGTCCACGATGCTTCTGCCAGACTCTCGCCGGAGGCCCGGGCGGACCTCGAAGCTGGGCGCATGGGGTGCATCCTATGCGCAGACGACACCCTTTTGGCAGGCCGCAGCCAAGCCCGACTACAAGAAATGCTAGACTCTATCGCGCATGTCGGTGGCTTGTGCGGCATGGCGCTTCGCTGGTCAAAGCTTCAGCTGATCGGAGCAAAGAGAAATTATGTTCTCCAGACGCCTACCGGGGACGCTATTCCGATGAAGGACAGCATGACCTATTTGGGCGTGGGGATCTACGCGGACGGACAGACCATGCCGGACTTATCTCGCAAACTGGAACAAAGGTGGGGAGATTTCACGGCGTTGCAAAGGTTGTGGGGCCACGCGTCTTTCTCACTGCCCAGAAAAAAAATACGCATCTTCGACACCGTCATTCTTTCGAAGCTCACGTACGGCTTGCAATCTGCATGGGTGGACGCGGCCGAGACCAGGAGACTGAATGCTTTCTATTGCCGATGCTTGAGATCAATGTTGCGCGTTCCTTCGTCTTATGCGTCTCGTATATCCAACGCAACAGTGCTCCAAAGTGCCATCTGCCAACCCTTGGACAGGCGCTTGCTGCATGAGCAATTGCTGCTCTACGGAAAGGTCGCCCGATCACCTGCCGCAGATGTTCTTCGCTCCCGTACGCTCGTCCCGAACACCACAGTTCCGGCTTCGCAGCGGCATGTCAGGCGTTGTGGGCGTCCGCGCAACGAGTGGGCGACCATGGTGCAGAGAGAGTCATTTCGTGCCAATCTGAATTCTGCGCATGTGGAAGCTCAGCATTGTACAGTACTGTCAGCGTCCACGCGCCGCTGGCGTACGACTTGTGTGTTTGCGATGTTTTGGCACGATTGGGGACGCCACGGCGCATCAGTTAGATTAACTCGTGGCGTTGACGTCTTGGGAATGGTAATCATGGCGCGGTTCAAGATTCTCACACGGTCGTACCCCAGTGGGGCAATCCCTCCGTGGAAATGAATCCTTATAGCGCCTGTGAAGAGGCGGCTTGGAAGGAGGGCGTATTCCAACATCGTTGTTGAGTCTTGGGTTCGCAGTGGTTTTCCCCCTCTTCCTTCTCCTCCTCCTCCTCCTCCTCCTCCCTGCCAGGGAGAGCGCGGTGAGGCCTGTCCTGGACGGGCCGGCGGTGCAGCAACAGCAGCACCAGCAAACAGCAGCAGCAGGAACAACAACAACAGCAGCAGCAGCAGCAACAGGGCGGAATACCCCCCCGCCCCCGGCCTCTGACATGCCATTTGGGCGCTCCCGAGGGCGTTACCTCAGACCTGACGTTGCAAAAAATAGTACACCGCGGTAAACCACGCCCAGAGCCCCAAACCCCTATCAGCTTGTGTCTTTCTGCGAGCTGGATCGGTCTGTGGGGGCCCCAGGTCCCGAAGCAGGACGCAAACGCCCGCTGTGCAAGGGTTGCAACGCCTGGATCTGAGGGTCTCCCGCTGTTTCCCCGACGACGACGACGACGACAACGACGCTTCATCCCCGATCCTCTTCCTCCTCCTCTTCCCCCCCACTCCTTGATTTTTATCCTCCTCTTCCTCCTCCTCCTCCTTCTCCTCTTTCTACCCCTCCTGCTCCACACTCCTCTTCAATTCTTTCTCCTTATAAGTTATTTTCCCCTTATCGCACCCCGAGGCAAGTTTTTAGGGCGGGCCGGGCGTTTCGCCTGAGACCTCCCGCCGTTTATGGTTCTGGAGCTTCAAAGTTGACAGCCGTTTCACAGATGGAGGGCGGGTGGTTTTCAGCATGTGGCTCTCGCTTCAGCGCCGCGCACCTTCGTTTTCAAAAATTACAAGAACTTCACGGATTGAGGGCGGGTGGTTTTCAACATGTGGCTCTCGCATTAGCGCCGCGCACATTCGTTTAACAAATTGCAAGAGTTTCGCGGGTTGAGGGCGGGTGGTTTTCAAATTATGGTTTTGGCCCCAGCGACGCGCACATTCGTTATATAAATTTGCAAGAGCTTCGCGGATTGAGGGCGGGTGGTTTTCAAATTATTGCTCTCGCCCCAGCGCCGCGCACACTTGTGATATAAATGTGGAAAAAATCGCGGATTGAGGGCGGGCGGTTTTCAAACTGTGGCTCTCGCCTTAGCGCCGCGCACATTCGTTTTTTTAAATTCGCAAGAGTTTTACGGACCGAGGGCGGTTCCCTCTCAAAATGTGGTTCTCGCCTACGCGCCGCGCACGTTGCTTTCAATCATTTGCAAGAGTTTCGCGGATTGAGGGCGGGTGGTTTTCAAACTGTGGCTCTCGCCTTAGCGCCGCGCACATTCGTCGTTAAAAAATGCAAGAGTTTTGCGGATCGAGGGCGGTTCCTTTTCAAAATGTGGTTTTCGTCTTCGCGCTGCGCACGTTGCTTTCAATCATTTGCAAGAGTTTCGTGGATTGAGGGCGGGTGGTTTTCAAATTGTGGCTCTCGCCTTCGCGCCGCGCACATTCGTCGTGTTTTTAGATGCACGAGTTTTACGGATCGAGGGCGGCTCCTTCTCAAAATGTGGTTCTCGCCTACGCGCCGCGCACGGTCCTTTCAAACATTTGCAAGAGTTCCACGGGTTTGGGGCGGGTGGTTTTCAACACGTCGCTCTCGCCCTAACGCCGCCTACGTTCGTTTCAAACATTTGCAAGAGTTTCAATGATTCCCATGATATCGTCCCAGAAGCGGTGTTTCGGAAAGATTCAGGATTATGCAGATGCGACGTTTATATTGGCTCGCGGTGCTGAAGTCCCAAAAATGGCGTTCTGGCGCGACTCCGGATCGTCAAGACGCAGCAGTCAGGTTGATCCGTCACGTTGACATCCCGAGAACAATGTTTTGGCATGTTTCAGGATCTTCAAACGGTTGTCTTCCAACGAGGCATTTCCCTTAATGGAAATGAACTCTTGTAGGGGCCTGTGAAAAGGGAGCTTGGAGGGAGGGTTAATGCCATCATCGCTGATGACTCTTGGGTTTACACTGGATCCTCCTTCCCCTCCTCCTCAATCCGCCTCTTCCCCTCCTACTCCTCGATCCTCCTCCTCCTCCCCGACGACGACGACGACGACGCTGACGGCGACGACGACGACGACGACGGCAGCTTTGGCTCTGGCATCGCGGAGCCGAGCGGCCCCTCCCGGCCACGCCGGCGCTGGGCGGGGCAGGCGGCGGTCGAGCGGCGCCGATGAGCACCGCCTCGGCCGCCGCCCTGCAGGCGGAGCTGTACGCGGGCGTGGCCTCCGCGCTGGCAGCGTACTTCGAGGGCCTGCACAGGTGCGGCGGCGATGGTCCGAGCCCTGCCATCTCTGATCAACGAGCAAAGATGTGTCTGCCATTTTTGTTTGTTCGGGCGAAGAGAACTGTGCACATGCACCGATCCTGGCAAGGCCCATCCTCGACCCAGGATCGGCGCATGTGCCTTCCTGGCCCAGGTAGGAGGGCGTATGCACCGATCCTGGGCTCAGGATGGGCCCGGCCAGAATCGGTGCATGTGCATAGTTCTTTTTCCTCTATTTGTTCCTTCTGGATCAGCGATTCGAACCTCCGGGGATCGAGGCTCGAAGCTCTGCGGCCTTCGGGGGCCCTCCTCGTGGCCACGGCTTGGCGCAGCTGGAGCAGCTGGTGCGTTTGAACCCCGGCAGGGGTCGGAATGTGAAGCGACCCTCGCCGATCATCGATTCAGGCAATCCGATGGGAAGGGGGTAGGGCTCGGAGCTCGTCGAGCACGGGGCGAAGTCCGAAGCCTAACCCCCGCCTCCCATCGATTCGGGAGAATCGATGGTTGGCGGGGGCAGGGTTCGGATGCCGCCGCCGGCAGGTGCGACGTGGACAGGCTTCAGGCCCTCCCCTGGCTCGGGGAGCAGGCAATGACATAACGCACCAAGCTCGGATCGGCGCCGGGGTCTCCTGGCGGCGCCTCTGGCGTCGCTCCCGGCGTGCTCCGCGCGCCAGGGAGGGGGGTCCAGCGTCGATCCGACAACTCCGCGCGGGTCTTCGAGCTGTTGCGTTTATGGCATGGCTTGTTCCCCCAATGACGAGGGTCATGTCGGGGGCAGCGATATGGGGGATAGGCATAGGGGGGATGCATCCGCCTCGAAGGGCTGATGCATCGACGATGCACCGACGATGCAACGCTGAGATCACTGCGATGTATCGACGACGTACAGACGATGCATGGGGCGGTCTGCAGCGACGATGCATCGACGAGGCGTGGACGCTGCACCGGCCACTCGAGGTCGATGCATCCCTCCCTGTACCTCTCCCCCCTCTCACCATTGCCCCTCCATGTGGCGACCTCGGCCCTGACCGCGGGGACGGGACAGACTGGATCGGCAGTTTTGGGAGGAGGAGGAGGAGGAGGAGGAGGAGGAGGAGGAGGAGGAGGAGGAGGAGGAGGAGGAGGGAGGAGGAGGAGGAGGGAGGAGGAGGAGGGAGGAGGAGGAGGAGGAGGAGGAGGAGGAGGAGGAGGAGGAGGAGGAGGAGGAGGAGGAGGAGGAGGAGGAGGAGGAGGAGGAGGAGGAGGAGGGAGGAGGAGGAGGAGGAGGGGCGTCCATCCTTGATAGGAGGTGCGTCCGAAGAGCCCCCTGGGAGTCTATCCCAGAGTTTCCCACCTTTTCCGATCGGCCTAACTTCGGGCGGAACTCGGGGATAACGATCTGGCCCTTCTCCGCTCCGCCACTGGCCCCATCGTCGATTATGTTACGTGCATTCGGTGCTGCACCGCAGGCATCTTGGCCCAAAGAGCCCCAGGGGGCGAAACGCGCAGCCTCTTGTCTGTTCGCTTTGTCCTAGATCCAGAACACTTTGCGACGTGGACGCGCTTCAGGCCCTCCTTCGCTCCTCGTCGTTTCTTCCCGCCCCCGTGCTCGTTCAGGAGGGAAAGAAACACAGACACAATTAATCCTCGACTCCCAGGAAAATATGGGAAAATATGGGAAGTGGGGGGGGAATCCAAAAACCCAGAAAATATAGGAAAATATTGGGAATCTGGTCATTTGTATCTATTTATTTGTGTGCCCCAGTTCCCCTTCACTCGTGTCCTCGTCAATGCCGTCTTCGTTCTCCGAGTTTTGCGACCCAGTGCGGGGCCACCCCCGAGCCGCGCTCTGTCTCAGTTGGGGTTGCCGTTGGACATGCTTCTGCTCCCAGTTCCCCGACGAGTTGCCCGCGGAGCTGTCGCGCGGGCCCTCCTTCGAAGAACAAGCCGGCACAGACGGTACTCTTCATGGTTGGCCCGCACGGAGTTCTTGGTGGATTTGCGCTGGACCCGTGGAGGGGTCCAGCGCTGCGCCTCGCGCTCCGGTGCCCCCAGCGCGCTCGGCGCCGCGTAAGGGCGGGGGGGTGGTCAGCGCCGACCCGAGGAATCTGAGCGGACCTCCAGAATTGATGCTCATGCAACTGTTGTGTCTTCTTCTTGCTCTTGTTATGCTTGTTCTCATTATGACTCTTGCTTCACCCGTCCCCCTCCTCCGCCATTTCCCTCGTCCTCCGCTCCTCAGGAGGTGTGGCACCCAGAGGGCCACCTCTACGGCATTGCCCCCGACGGGCAGTCCGTGGTCGATCGCGACGCCCCGGCCTTCTTCGCGGGCGTGGCCCGGCGGGGCAACTCGGAGCACCTCGCGGAGCACGACAGGATCGTGAAGATCGACACCGCGGGGCCCCGGTGCGCCGTGGCAAAGGTCCAGATCGCCCTGCTCGGCGACGCGCAGGAGCAGCCCTCGGCCGGAGAGCGGCCTCTGCTCCGCTGCGCGGCCCTCGGTCGGGGATCGACGTTCGATCCAGGCGTCTGCTGCTGCTCCTCCTCCTCCGCCTCCTTCGAGTCCTCTTCCTCCGCCTCCTGTTCCTCCTCCTCCTCCTCCTACTCCTCCTCCTCCTTCCCTCCCTTCCCTCCTTCCCTCCTTCCCTCCTTCCCTCCTTCCCTCCTTCCCTCCCTTCCCTCCCTTTCCTCCCTTCCCTCCTTCCCTCCTTCCCTCCTTCCTTCCCCTCTTCCCTGCCTCCCAAGTGCCTGTCCTGCGCCCCCCACTCCTGCCGCCAGGGAGGCGCAGGGCACGGATTACAGAGCGTGGCATCCAGAGGCTGAACTTCCTCTCCGTGCCTCCACTCCGCCCCTCGTAGAATCCTGGCGTGAGCAGGGCTCGTGGATAACGCGTCGATCGCCTACTCGGGGAGGCGCGGGGGAGGAAAGAGGAGGAGGAGGAGGCGAGGAAGAGGAGGAGGAGGAGGAGGAGG
>CAUYUJ010014624.1:51984-61984 GCA_963575745.1 Prorocentrum cordatum
TTTTCTAGATTTGGGGCTCCTTAAAAAGGATCGAAAACGTCGGCGCTGCAGCGGGAACGCGTTTTGGAACAACGAGAGGCGCAGAAATTGGGCCAGCGCTGCAGCGGGAGCACGATTCGGAACGAGCGGGAGCGCGGAAATGAGGCCAACGCTGCAGCGGGAACACGATTCGGAAGGAGCGGGAGCCCGAAAATTAGGCCAGCGCCGCAGCGAGAGCAGCATTTTAGAAAAAAACACCAGCGAAAACCCAACTCCGGGGAATCCTGTGTGTAAAAAACAATACGCGGGGGGGTGCCGAATATCTTCCGGACGCCATCAGGGGAAGTGGGAGAGTAGTATTCATATTGTGTAATTGTGGAGGGGGGGGAGGGGAGGGGTCGGGAGGGGAGGGAGGGGGAGGGGAGGGGAGGGGAGGGGAGGGGAGGGAGGAGGGGAGTGGTGAGGGGAGGGTGTGGAGGAGGAGGAGGAGGAGGAGGAGGAGGAGGAGGAGGAGGATTTTGAGGCGGGGCTGCGGCCCAGGGGCCGCGCTGTGGCCGGGGGCCGCTCCTGCTCGTGGCCGCCCCGCCGCCGGCGCCCGCCTCGCCCACGCCCACGCACACGGACGCCAGCGGATGCAACCGTACACGCTGGTCGTTGAAAGTAGGTATTTTTGGATCCCCGACCCACCCGTGTTGGGCCCCCCCCCGTGTCGGACCTTGGCGCGCTATCCCCTCGCCGTCGCTCCTCGGCATCCTCTGGCGTATCCCCGCCCCCACCGGGCCATGGTATCTCAGCCTTGGAGCCGTCTGGGGGGCCTGAAGTGGCCCAAAATTGCGGGCAATGCTTACACGCAGGTCGTTGAAAGTATGTATTTTTCGATTCCCAGATCCCAATCTACTTCTAGCGCCTTCCTACTTCAAGGATCGGCATGCTTTTGCTGTGTTTAGTTGTTCTCTGGGAGGGCCTGGGCCCAATCCACTATATCCGCCTTCCTACTTCATGTTTTTACTTACTTCTTCCGACCGACGTGCGTTTCTGTGGCAACGTGGCCCTCGGAAGGGTCTTGTGTCCTCTTGCGTGTCCTCTCCAATCAAGTCCGACTGTACTGTAATCATAAACTGATGGCGCTCCGCGTGGATCCACGCTGGCCCCCCCCCCCCGGCGGCGCCTCCGGCGCCGCCCCTGGCGCGCTCCGCGCGTCAGGGATGGGTGTCCAGCGCAGATCCAAGAAATCCGCGCGGAGCGCCAAAAGTTTGTGTTTATGGTGTTTTCTTTCTTCTATTTTCAGTGCCCATAACAACCGCTGCCCTTCCGTCGTGCTTGCCTTTTTCGGCCTCCTGGGAGGCCCTCGTCGCCACCGCTGGATTCGCCTCGAGATCCCGGTCCCAGCGCAGCACCCCAGGAGAGGTACGGGGAGTAGCGGTGCTCATCGGCACTTGTTGCTTCCCCGAAGGACGTGCTCTACACGGACTTCCTCGTGCTGCTCAGGCTGGGGGGCAGGTGGCGGATCGTCAGCAAGGTCTTCTCTTGGCGGCTCGAGGACGGGGCCTTGAGAGGGACGGGTCGAAGAAGAAGCAGAAGAAGAAAAATAATGATAAGAAGAGTCAACGGCGTAAACATACACTCTTGACGGTCTGCGCGTGCCGTCAGCGGTGTGTGTAGTTGTTTTTCTTCCTCCACTGCGGCCCTGAGGACTACTACTGGTGGCCTCGTGCCCCCTTCCCGTCCACTGCAGCTCGGGGCCCACCTCCAGACGCCTCAGCTCGGACACGCAATCGCGAATGGCTGCGTTTTCCCAAAATAGCAACGGTTCAATTTCTCGGAACGTGCTGCGTAGAGCACGGCTTCTCTGATAAAGTCGAGCAACCTACGCGCAACGTGACCTGTTAGGTCTCACTCTCGCGGACACGGCAGAGAGTTGAGCTTCAGATTGCTGACCACGGTTTAGGTTGCTCCCATCGTACTTCAGGACCCCATCCCCCAACAAAAGTTCGAGCACCCAGAAAAGTATCGAACCAGTGTCGAACGAGCATCGCCTCCCAGGGCCCGACCCTCTAATTTCGGTACTTTCCTGGTGCTCGAAATGCGGTCTGGTGATCCAGGCTAAAGTACGTTGTCAAGGGCGTAAAAACAACGCCCTTACCCTGGTTTATGAGGCGTTGTGCGCTGAACCTCCTGTGGGCTAACACGGTAAACCCTGCGTATCGCGCATGCCGCGCGGCGTCCTGGCGGCTCTCTGGCCCGTTGGAGCTCCCAGGAGGTTTACTGACTGCGCACTTGCAACCCAGGGTAGGGGCGCACATCATAAACCAGATCTCCCCAGATGCCATGGCGCCTGCTCTTATTTCAGCACGCTCCCTGGCGCCCCCCCCCTGGTCCGCGCACGTGCCCCGGGCCACGATTCGCGCACGCCTCTCTTGGCCGCCCCCCTCTCTGGACGCTCCCGAAGAGTAAGCTGGAGCATCGTCAGCCGCGGTGTGCTTCCTCGCGCTGGCCAGGCCGTGGGGGGGGGCCCTCCTCCTCCCCCTCCTCCTCCTCCTCCTCCTCTTCCTCCTCCTCCTCCTCCTCCTCCTCCTCCTCCCCCTCCTCCTCCTCTGGCCCCTTCCCTGACGGCGAGAGAGAGAGCGCGGCTCGTCGGCCAGGCCTCCTCTCCTGGCGGCCCCGCGGGCGCGGGGCCCCGCGGGCGGGGCGCGGGCCGCGGGGCGTGGCGGGGCGCCTGGCAGCGGGCTGCGCGCGGACGCGGGCAGGGAGCGGACTTTGAGGCCGGGCCCTCGATGCCCACCTCATGGATCTGTTCGACTCAGGTTCGACTCAAGTTCGACTCAGGTTCGACTCAGGTTCGACTCAGATTCGACTCAGGATCGACTCAGGTTCGACTCAGGTTCGACTCATGTTCGACTCAGGTTCGACGCACGAGTGGAGCGAGTGGCTCCAGGAAGGTCCCCAGAATGAGCATCTAAGGGGCCTGTCCCTCTGCAGGGAGGATCTTCGACAGTAGTCAACAAAATAAGCAGGGGACTTTTTTTGGTATATTTTTGGAATATTCTAGGGTACTTTTTTTGAGTATTTTCAATTTCTTGCCCAAAATCCCCCGGTAGGGGGACAGGCCCGATTGCCCGACTTAAGAGAGGACGCTTGGCCACGAGAGTCCCCAGACGTCCGGCGCTCGAGGTTGTCCGATGTGCGTCGGAGAAGAAGGTACCCATACCTGTACCCTTCGCCCGTCTTCCGCTTTTTGGGCCTCCTCGGAGGCTCTCGTCGCCACCGCTGGATTCGCCTCGAAATCTGGGTCAGAACGCACCCCGGGAGAGGTCCGGGGAGCAGCGGTATCGGTACCTTTGGGTCTCCCCAGTGCGGACCCCCCCCCCCGACGTGTGGACCCCCCCCCGACGTCTGGCCACGAGGCCCCAGGCGTCCAGCGCTCCAGGTTGTTGGATGTGTAGGCCCCCTCCGCCCCCCGAGGTCTGGACCTCGTTCGTCCCTGCCCAGACTTTCCGGAGCGCCAAACAAGTGGCCCTCCAGACCTATAGACCAATGCCTTGTTCACGGCTGTTGGAGGTTTCGTGTGTTTCGTGCTTCTTTTTCGTTTTTTGTATTTTTATTTTTTCTGTTTATGTTTATTAATTGTTTTTTTTTTTTCTCTTCTTTTTTTTTTTTTTTCTGGTGTTTTGTGGAGGTTTGGGATCCTTTGTTTTGGTCTTTTGTTTTGGGTGATTTGAGTCTATTATTGTCTTTTTTTTTTTTTTAGTGTTTTTTGGATTTTTTTTTTTTTTTTTTTTTTTTCTTGGTGGCAATGATTTTTTTCTTTATTATTTTTTTTTTTTTGTTTTTTTTTCTTTTTTTGATCTTTTCGAGGCTCCTTCTCCTGCTCCTCCTCCTCATCCTCCTCCTCCACCTCCTCCTGCATTTTCAAACAGTGTATACACTCGGCTTGCGAGCCCCGCTGGAGGAGGAGGAGGAGGAGGAGGAAAAGGACGACGACGACGAGGGGCATGAGGGATAGGATGGAGAGAGAGGAAGGAGGGAGAGGAGGAGGATGAGGAGCTCGCGGAGGAGGGATGAGGAGGCGGAGGAGGGAGGAGGCGGAGAAGGAAGAGGATGCCGTTCAGTCATCCGATTATTTCCTTTTCGGCCAGCGCCGTATTGATCAATCTCTGGCCATGGTGCTGGCGCGCGGACGGCTCGGCTGAGGCCAAGCATGCCGTTACGGATCTGTTGGTGTGTTTATTTGGTGTGTTTTGTGTTTGCGTTTTTGAGTGCTTGCGTCTTCACAGGAGGCGACTTTTTTTTTTTTGTGTTTTTTTTTTTTTTTTTTTTGTTTTTGATAGTTTTTTTGTTTTTTTTGTTTTGTTTCTTTTTTGAAGTTTGTGTTTATTTTTGTTTGAAATGTTTTGTTTTTAGTTGATTGAAGAAGACCTGGCAAAGCCTCGACCACGGGGTGAGGATGCTCGCGCGGAACTGCAATGAACCGCACAAGCTCTTCACCAGGTCGTGCCCTCGGCGCCGCTTGCCCGCTCGCTCGCGCTGCGCGCTGCCCTGCTTCGCGCGCCCCCACCGGTCGCGTTGCGAGGTCTTTCGGCCCCAACGCTCGCAACGGCAACGAGTGCGCCAACGTGCCGCGGAAGGAGCAGAGGCGCACCTGGCTCAGGATATCGGGTTATTTCCCGCCTCTCCCGGGGCGCGTCCCCAGAACGTTTTTCGGCGTGTTGTTGTTGTTGTTGTTGTTGATGTTGTTGTTGTTGTTGTTGAACATTATTTATTCTAAAGAATAATTATTGTTGGGCCCCCTGGTGCGCGCCCCCCCTGCGCCGCCTAGGCCGCAGCTACATTTTTATCATTTTCGTGAGGAAGCCTCAGAAAAGAGGGTGTGTACAGGATCCGGTTGTTTTGTTGTAATCCGCTTTCCTTGCAAAAAACAATAGAAAATGACATTTCTTGTTCTAATATAATCAAATTTCAAGAATCCCTTGCAAAAAACAAGGTAAAGTGGACATTCGCGCGCGCAAGACGAAATCCTTCCAAAAGCTTAGTGTTCGGAACGATTTTAACATAAAACATCAAAAAACCAATGGTTTTTCAACAAAAAAATGTCAAAATCTCATCCCGCGCGCTCTTGCGGATTCGTAGGAAACCCAACACTTTTGAAACATTTCTGTCAAACGGGCTTTTGCGAGCAACTTTTTCGAACTTCTGCGACAACGGTTGCGCACCTGCCAGGGCCATCATCCCTGTCAAATAATACCATGCGGGACACATTCGTTTTTTCTTCGCGCGCGCACGCCGTCGTCGTCGGCCGCGGGCCCCTGAATAGTAGCCACGGTCGTCCGCATGCCACGAAGTGAAGTGTCCGAACGTCATAGGGCGGGAAGCTGGGTGTGGGTGGTGGCGAAGAGTCGTTTGGAAATTTGGTAGAGCTTGAACCGGCCCCCCCCACAAAGTGGGGGTATTGCCCGCCTCCTATGAAAACCCTGGCACTGGTGAGAACGGAGTGTCCCCACGTGCTAGTAATTGTTGTTGTTGTTGTTGAACATTATTTATTCTAAAGAATAATTATTGTTGGGCCCCCTGGTGCACGCCCCCCCTGCGCCGCCTAGGCCGCAGCTACATTTTCATCATTTTCGTGAGGATGCCTCAGGTAAAACGATGTGATCCAGATCCGGTTGTTTTGTTGTAATCCGTTTTCCCTTGCAAAAAAACACTAGAAAATGACATATCTTGTTCTAATATAATCAAATTTCAAGAATCCCTTGCAAAAAATAAGGTAAAGTGGACATTCGCGCGCGCAAGACGAAATCCTTCCAAAAGCTTAGTGTTCGGAGCGACTTTAACATAAAAACATCAAAAAACCATTGGTTTTTCAACAAAAAAATGTCAAAATCTCATCCCGCGCGCTCTTGCGGATTCGTAGGAAACCCAACACTTTTTTAAACATTTCTGTCAAACGGGCTTTTGCGAGCAACTTTTTCGAACTTCTGCAACAACGGTTGCGCACCTGCCAGGGCCATCATCCCTGTCAAATAATACCATGCGGGACATTCGTTTTTTCTTCGCGCGCGCACGCCGTCGTCGTCGGCCGCGGGGCCCTGAATAGTAGCCACGGTCGTCCGCATGCCACGAAGTGAAGTGTCCGAACGTCATAGGGCGGGAAGCTGGGTGTGGGTGGTGGCGAAGAGTCGTTTGGAAACTTGGTAGAGCTTGAACCGGCCCCCCCACAAAGTGGTGGTATTGCCCGCCTCCTATGAAAACCCTGGCACTGGTGAGAACGGAGTGTCCCCAGTCTTAAATGATTGTTGTTGTTGTTGTTGTTTTCATGTTTTTCTAGGCCCCGTCAAAACTCTGCGAGGCAAGCCCCGCCCGTACAGCAAGTGCTTTTCGGCGCGTTTTTCTGGCAATCCCGCATCCGCGCCCGCAGGAACCTGCTCTTGCCCGACGGCGCGGAGGAGTTGGTCACGCCCCCGCCGTGGAGCACGAAGGTGGCTTGCTACCAGCGCCTGCTCGAATGGCCCGGCGCGGGCCCGCTCACAGCGAAGAACGTCTACCAGCTACTGCGCGAGCCATCGCTTTAGGGCTAGATTGCCAGGTGTTTGTGTTATTGTTCTCGTCGTGTTTTTTTGTTGTCGTTTCTGGCGGGGGGTATTTTCTGTTGCGCGCGCGCGCCCTCGCGGGGGTCTCCTTTGCATGCGTCTCGCCTGGCGCGCCGAGGCACGAGGAAGGGCCCGCGGCCGGCCGCCGGGCGGACGCGCGCGGCGAGGACCGGTTCTTTGCTGCGCGCGTTTGGCGAGCGCCGAAACGTTGGCACTTTTCGAGAACGGCTTCGTAGTCCGTTGCGCCCTGACGGAACCCTTTCGGTGCGTCAGTTTCGCGGGACTTCGGTTTCGTCGTCGGTCCATTGTTCTCTGCGTGTCAGCGTTTTTCCAGCCGCGTTAGTTAATCGCTGTTGCGCGGTCCGTGTCACGCCTTGACCGCGTCGACTTGCGCTCGTCGCTGCGAACCCCCCCCAAACAAAAAACAGCCAGGTTTGCGTGCGCCGCAGCCGGCGCGAGGTTCGCGTGCAACATCCTGCTGGCCGAGGCCGGCGGGTGGCAGTATGCGAAAGATTCTACAGGCTTACGCCACATCCGCCGACCCCTTCTGTGACTGTTGCGAGGCCAGGAGTTTCTGGCCAGCGGCGTCTTGTGTGAGGGTGCGGTGTCGCGCGCGGGTGGTGGCAGATACGTAGGGGGTCCACATGTTTGCGTGATGCCGGTGGTCTGGGGCGTGTTTTGCGAGCGCTTTGCGTGCTGTGCACCCGGGTGCGGGGTGTCCTTCTGGGAGGTCGGCCTCTCGCCCCTTAACCAAGTGGAGGAGCACCGGAAGACGAAAGGAGCAAGAGTAGCGTGCGGAAGGTGTGATCAGCGAAGCATCACCGCGAAAGATGTGGCAGATGAGTCGAAACGGGTGAAGAGGCTGTTGACGTTCGCAGCGCGCACGAAACAGTTCGCGTAGCAGCAGCACGTCGCGTAGCACAGCGCCGAGCAAGATTGTGAGCACGTCGCGAGGAAGAGCAAGGCTGCATGCGCGGAGTGCATTGCAGTTGGCTTGACGGCTCGCAATGCGGAAGCGTCTGGTGTCTTTTGGAGGCCTCCTGGGGGCCTCTTTGGGGCTCCTTGGGGCGTCTTGGCGGCCTCTTGGGGGCCTCTGGCGGCCTCTTGGGGCACTCTTGGGGCCCCCTGGGGCTCGTGGGGGCGGGAAGCTAGATTTTTGAATTTTTGGTTGCCCTCTTGGGCCCCTCTTGGTGCCGTCTTGGGGCCTTCTTGGACCGTTTTGGGGACCTATTGGGGCGTCTTGGGGCCATATTGGGCCGTCGTGGGGCCGTCTTGGGGGCCTCTTGGGCTGTCTTGGGGCGGTCTTCAGGGCACGAGACGAATTTGTGAAAACTATACGTTTTACGAAGGAAAGGAGCATTTTTTTCCGTCTAGGGACCCTCTTGGGACGCATCTTTGAGGCCCCTTGGGGGCGTCTTGGGCCAGCTGGAGGCCATCTCGGGTGTTTTCGATCGCTCTTGGACCGTGTGGGACCATGTTCAGCTCTCTGGGAAGCCACTTGGAGCGCTCCTGGAGCGCTCTTGGGGCCGTCTTCGGGGCTCTCTTGGGCCGTCTTCGGCGCCTCTTGAGCCGTATTGGCGCCCTCTTGGGCTGTCTTGGGGCCCTCTTGGAGGCTTCTTGGACCGTCTTGGTGCGGTCTTGGGGGCCTCTTGGGCTGTCCGGAAGCGTCGGAAAGCCCAAAAGGCGAATTTGTGAAACATGTACGTTTTACTCAGGGAACGGGCCAACTTTTTGCGTCCAGAGGCCCTCTTGGGGCGCATTTTGGATGCCCCTTGGGCTCTTGGGGGCACCTTGGGCCGTCTGGAGGCCGTCGTCGGTGTCTTTGATCGCTCTTGGACCGTCTGGGACCATATTGAGCTTTCTTGGAGGCCACTCGGAGCGCTCCTGGAGCGCTCTTGGGGTCGTCTTCGGGGCTCATTTGGGCCGTTTTCGGCGCCTCTTGAGCCGTCTTGGCGCCCTCTTGGGCTATTTTGGGACCGTCTTGGAGGCTTTTTGGGCCGTCTTGGGGCGGTCTTCGGGGCCTCTTGGGCCGTCTGGGAGCATCGGAAGACCCAGACGGCGAACTTGTGAAACATGTGCGTTTAACGGGCAAGTTTGTGCGTCTAGGGACCCTCTTGGGACACATCTTGGAGGCCTCTTGGGGCCTCGTGGGGACCTCTTGTGCCGTCTAGGAGGCCTCGTAGCTCGTCTTTGGGCCACCTTGGGCGTCTTGGAGCGCTCGTTTGGCGTCACGGGGCCATTTCGAGGCCACGGGAGGAGTCCTTGCAGGATTTTTGGGAGCGGATGACCCCCCTTCGGGGGAATCGGAGGAATCGGGGAATTTGGCCGGACCCACCCCCCACTCCAAATCGACCGGACCAGGCTCCCGGCTTGGAGGCCATTCGGAGCGCTCCTGGAGCGCTCTTGGGGCCGTTTTCGGGGCCCTCTTGGGCCGTCTTGGGCGCCTGTTGGCCCGTCTTGGGGCCCTCTTGGTCTATTTTGTGACCCTCTTGGAGGCTTCTTGGCGGGAGCATCGGAAAACCCAGAAGGCGAACTTGTGAAAAATGTCCGTTTAACGGAGGGAATTGGCAAATTTTTGCGTCTAGGGACCCTCTTGGGACGCATCTTGGAGGCCTCTTGGGGCCTCGTGGGGACCTCTTGTGCCGTCTAGGAGGTCTCGTAGCTCGTCTTTGGGCCACCTTGGGCGTCTTGGAGCGCTCGTTTGGCGTCACGGGGCCATTTCGAAGCCACCGGAGGAGTCCTTGCAGGATTTTCGGGAGCGGATGACCCCCCTTCGGGGGAATCGGGAGAATCGGGGGAATCGGGGGAATCGGGGAATTTGGCCGGACCCCCCCCCCCCCCCTCCAAATCGACCGGACCAGGCTCCCACGGGAGGGGTTTGGGGAGGGGGAATCTCACACGCCGATGAACCCCAAAGGGTCGGCGGATTTGGAAAGATTCGCAACCCTTTCGGGAATGCGGTCCACGCAGGCAAAAGTGGCCACAGTAGCTCCCACCTGGAACCAATGTAATAGAAGCGGTAATAGTAGCAGTAGTAGTAGTAGTAGTAGTAGTAGTAGTAGTAGTAGTAGTAGTAGTAGTAGTAGTAGTAGTAGTAGTAGTAGTAGTAGTAGTAGTAGTAGTAGTAGTAGTTGTATAGTAGTAGTAGTAGTAGTAGTAGTAGTAGTAGTAGTAGTAGTAGTAGTAGTAGTAGTAGTTGTTGTAGTTGTAGTAGTCGTAGTAGTAGTAGTAGTAGTAGTAGTAGTAGTAGTAGTAGTAGTAGTAGTAGTAGTAGTAGTAAGAATGGTTAGTCGTAGATTAGCAATAGTGTATAGTATTTAGTATTGTTAGTAGTAGTAGTACTAGTAGTAGTAGTAGTAGTAGTAGTAGTAGTAGTAGTAGTAGTAGTAGTAGTTCTAGTATCAGAGTAGGAGCAGTAGTAGTAGTAGTAGTAGTAG
>CAUYUJ010014624.1:64484-111984 GCA_963575745.1 Prorocentrum cordatum
TAACACCTTATCTCGGAGGAGGAAGGGTGGGCTCGGCCCCTATGGGCTGGCCCTCCAAGCGTCTCGGCCCCTCGAGCGGCTTGCGGCCCTGCCCGGGAAGCTGGGCGTGGCAATTGCTTCACGCTGGGCGCTCTCGCCCGGCTTCGGGCTCCGGGACTGTGACGAAATCAATCGGGCTCGAGAAGTGCCGCAGAAAGTATAGGGTCTGCGGTGGAGACCCATGCCACGAATTGCTCTGCTTGCCTCCAGGGTGCCCTGGGTTTCTTGGGTTTCGATGGTCTTGCTGTGGAAGCCGTGGCGCTCCCACACCAAAAGCCGATGGACGTCCTGGGGTCTCAGGGTTGGATTTCTTGTGAAAGGTTTCTTGTGATCGGGCCCCTACTGTAGGACTCCGTGCTTTGCGCGTCCCTTGCGTCGTGAAAAATACGCGGCGGAAAGTTTTTGGCGATTTTCCGTCCCTGGGGGCCCTCACCGGGCTCCTCGACCGTTAACAATCGGCTCAGGATGAAGAACTGGTCCTAGGGAAAAGGTCCACCAGACCTCTGGGGACCCACGTTCTCAAAAAATCAAGACGTCGGTGGTCTGGGCAGCGCGGAGGACCGACGACGGTCGAACGTCCAGGTTCGACCTCCCAAAGTTTTTCTCGCTTTCGGCCTCTGGGGGCCGTTCAAGGACCCCGGGACCATCCCAGAGGGGTTCTGGAATCGTCCGGGAACGGCCGCCGGAGGCCCGAGTTGTGGCCCGAAAGCCAGATCCTGGTAGTTCGAATTTCGCAGACATCCGCGCGGTTCAATTTTTCCGATGCGTGGCCCCCGGGTGTCCCAGGAGGCGTGGACAACTTCTTCCCCAGGGCCGTTTTTCCGTCTGGGTCGGTTTTTGACGGTCCATGGGCCCAGGACCGGCGTCCAGAGGCCGAAAATGACTCCGAACTGGCCGCTCTTATTTTTTCGGAGCGCCGGATCTCTGATTACTGGCGGCTCGATCTTCGAGGTTCTTGGTTTGTGGACGTTTTTCGCCCTCGTCGGGCTTCCCGGCGGGGGCCCGAGAAGGGCATCTTCGGGCTTATGGGGGCCTATCCGGCGCTGTTTCGTCTCAAGCCGGTCCTGAGGTCTTTCTCGGGATGCGACGGTCAAATGCGAATGGTCAGTGCGACCTCCCTCCACTGGTGCCGGGCCTGACATACACGCAGGTTGTATTGCTTATGAGCGACGGCGTCGCCGTGACATGCTGCAACAATGATGACAGTCTGTGCGACGTCCCCGCGCTGTCCGCGGATCTGACCTACACGCAGGTTGCCGCTGGATTGTGCAACACCGTTCTGCTCAGGAGCGAGGGCTCTGCCGTGGCGTGCGGTAGAAATACTGGTGGTCAGGGCGATCTCCTTCAGCTGGTTCGGGACCTGATGGACACGCAGGTTGTCGCTGGGTTCTGCAACACCGTTCTGCTCAGGAGCGAGGGCTCCGCCGTGGCGTGCGGTAGAAATACTGTTGGTGAGTGCGATCTCCTTCAGCTGGTCGTGGACGTGACCTACACGCAGGTTGTCACTGGATTGTGCAACACCGTTCTGCTTAGGAGCGAGGGCTTCGCCGTGGCGTGCGGTACGAATACTGGTGGTCAGTGCGACCTCCCTCAGCTGGTTCGGGATTTGACCTACACGCAGGTTGCGGCTGGAGTGTGCAACACCGTTCTGCTCAGGAGCGAGGGCTCCGCCGTGGCGTGCGGTAGGCATTCTGTTGATCAGTGCGACCTCCCTCAGCTGGTCGTGGACCTGACCTACACGCGAGTTGCCGCTGGATTGTGCAACACCGTTCTGCTCAGTAGCGAGGGCTACGCCATGGCGTGCGGTAGGAATATTGGTGGTCAGTGCGACTTCCCTCAGCTTGTCGTGGACGTGACCTACATGCAGGTTGTCGCTGGATTGTGCAACACCGTTCTTCTCAGGAGCGAGGGCTCCGCTGAGGCGTTCGGTTGGAATACTGTTGGTCCGTGCGACCTCTCTCAGCTGGTTCGGGACCTGATGTACACGCAGGTTGTCGCTGGATTGTGCAACACCGTTCAGCTTAGGAGCGAGGGCTCCGCCGTGGCGTGCGGTAGGACTACTGGCGGTCAGTGTGACCTCTCTGAGCCTGTCGTGGACGTGACCTACACGCAGGTTGCCGCCGGACTTCACTACCCCGTCCTGCTCAGGACCGACGGCGTCGCCGTGCTATGCTGCTGGAATGATGACAGTCTGCGTGACCTCCCCGCGCTGTCCGTGGATCTGACCTACACGCAGGTTACCGCTGGATTGTTCAACACAGTTCTGCTCAGGAGCGAGGGCTCCGCCGTGGCGTGCGGTATGGATACTGTTGGTCAGTGCGACTTCCCTCAGCTGGTCGCGGACGTGACCTACTCGCAGGTTGTCGCTGGATCGTGCAACACCGTTCTGCTCAGGAGCGAGGGCTTCGCCGTGGCGTGCGGTAGAGATAGTGCCTATCAGTGCGACCTCCCTCAGCTGGTCGTGGATCTTTCCTATACGCAGGTTGTCGCTGGATTGTGCAACACCGTTCTGCTCAGGAGCGAGGGCTACGCCGTGGCGTGCGGAAGGAATACTGGAGGTGGGGGCGACCTCCCTCAGCTGGTCGTGGGCATGGCCTTCACGCAGGTTGTCGGTGGATTGTGCGACACCGTGCTGCTCAGGAGCGACTTCTCCGCCGTGGCGTGCGGCAGGGATACTGGTGGTCAGTGCGCCCTCCCTCAGCTGGTCCTGGACCTGACTTATACGCAGGTTGCCGCTGGACTTCACTACCCTGGCTTGCTCAGGAGCGACGGCGTCGCCGTGCCATGCGGCTGGAATGATGACAGCCTGCGCGACCTCCCCGCGCTGTCCGTGGATCTGACCTACACGCAGGTTGCCGCTGGATTGTGCAACACCGTTCTGCTCAGGAGCGGGGGCTCCGCCGTGGCGTGCGTTAGTACTTCTGGTGGTAAGTGCGACCTCCCTCAGCTTGTCCCGGACCTGACCTACACGCAGGTTGCCTCTGGACTGTTTCCAGCTGCCTCCGGCAAGTTCCGCCACCGTGCCAGCTCAGCACCATGAGTTGCAGGATGATGACCGTGATGGTGTGGGTGATGACGATGATACCCGTGGCATTATGAGGAGGATGATGGAGATGATATTGAGGAGGAGCAGGAGGATTGGCGGACATGCGGACGAATCGCATGATAACGACGACGATGATGAGGATGACGCTGTCGATGAGTAGAATGATGATGATGATGATGATGATGATGATGATGATGATGATGATGATGATGATGATGATGATGATGATGACGATGACGATGACGATGAGGATGAGGAGGCCGACGACGATGCTCACGATGATGATGACGATAATGATGACGATGATGCCGACGACGACGAGTGGGAGGAGGAGGAGGGGGGGGAAACGTGGAGGCATCCGAGGAGGAGGAGGAGGGGGAGGGGCAGGAGAGAGGAGGGAGGAGGAGGAGGCGTGGGCGGATGAGGAGGAGAAGGGTATGGCGGATAATGGCGATGACGTGACTGTTGCTGTTGATAACGAGGATGATGATGATGATGATGATGATGATGCTGATGATGATGATGATGATGATGATGATGATGGTGGTAGTGGTGGCGGCGGCGGCGGCGGTGGTGGTGGTGATGACGATGATGATGATGATGATGATGATGATGATGAGGCGGAGGTTGTGGAGGAGGGGGAAGCGTAGGAGGTCAAGGAGAATAACGCCTTGAAAGGCGAAAAGGTTATCCGAAAGTTGTTTGGCGGCCTCTGGAACCGTGAGGGGGCCTGTATGTGGTCCCAGGGGTCTCTCGGAATGTCTTGGGTGGGCCGTGGAAGCTCTGGGAGCCTCTTACGAATCTCTTGGAAACTTCTCGGAGAGCTCTTGGGTGCCTCTTAGAGCCTCCTGTGCGCCTTTTTGCACTCTGGGGGGACGCTTGTGGGATCCTTGGAAGCTGGCTTGGGCCCACGTTCAAGGAGATCCATCAGGGTCCTCTTGAGCTCGATTCGCGGCCTGTTGGGGCGTGCTGGAGCTGTCTTGGGGCCGAGGGCCCGACATTTTTGTGCGGGTCCTCCGTTTGGGCCTCCTGTTGGATCCGTCTTGGGAGCCTCTTGAGCCGTCTTGTAGGTCTTTGAGGCCGTCTTGGAGCCCTCCTGGGCCATCTTGGGGCCGTCTTCGGAGCCTCTTCGGACGTCTTGGTCCTGGAGGTCTCTGCGGCGTCGTCGAGCGTTGGGAAGCCGAAAACGCAAAAACCTCGAAAACCTTGAAACACCAAAAGAAAATCAATAATGTTTGCCTCTTGCGGCCCTCTTGGGAGGCCTCATGGAGGCATGTTGGAGCGTCCTGGCGGCTTTTTGGGCCGTCTTGTAGCCGTCTTGTGCGTCTTGGGCCGATCATTCATTGGCTGGGGGCCTTCTCGGGCCGTCTGGAAGGCCTATTGGGGCCCTCATGGACTTCTTGGGGGTTCCCGGGAGCTCCGGGGAATCCCAGGAAGTCCCAAGCGTTCCCAAGAGTTCCCGGGAGTTCCCGGAACTCCCCGGGAAACCCGGGGTCTGGGTCTTATAAACCCTTTCAACCCTTCGAACTCTCAAGCATGCACGTCTGCATGGGCCTTGAGCTTCGACTACGTGCTGAGGGCACGGTGGCGGACCTTTTTATTGCGACAGTGGCGGTCCCGCCCACATGTTTCTCGGTCTTGGTGAGGCTCTTATCAGGCAAGCACGTTGTGCTGGCCGTCGTGGACTGTGACACTATTGGCAGCATGAAGATGCAGATATATGATAAGACAGGAATCCCTCCACAATATCAGCGCCTTGTGTTGTCAGGGCGCGAGGTGGACGATTTTCAAACCCTTTTGTATTACACTGTCCGAAGGGATTCCGTTTTCTACCTCACTGCGGGCCTCCGTGGTGGCATGGACGCAGGTGTACAATCATCGGGAGCCAGGGCGGCATCGCCAGAAGCGGCATGTGGGAGCGATGCGCCTGTGCAGTTCGGTGACACGCCAGTCGGCCGATTTCTGAATCCTTGTCGCTTCGCGTACCCCCACCTGCCTATTCAGAAACTATCCCCTGATAGCTGACAGGAGAAGGGAATCGGAGACACTCATATTGAAACAGCGCGGGCAACACGGGTGAACTCTGAGAGCTCTGGGAGCACATGGTGTCGGTTCTGCTTTTGGTTGTGTGATTTGTTGTGGTGTTCTCTGTTGCTGTGTGGGTTTTTTGTTTGGCTTGTTTGTGTGGGTTGGAGGGTGCCTTTTTTGTACTTGCTGATGTTCATGCTGGCTGCAGTTCTGCTTCTTTTATTGTTTGCTTTTGTTTGTGTGTGGTTTTCTTGCTGTCTGAGTGGTTTGCGTTGCTTGTTTTTAGTTTTTGTGTGTGTTTGTTTTGTGCTTTTTGTTTTTGCTGCTGCTGTGTTTGGGCTGCTGATTTCATGAGTGCTGGTGCTGCAGGGGCTTCTGGTGTTGCTGGTCTGCTATCGATGATTGTTTTATGCTTTTTTTTTTGTGCCTTTGTTTTAGTGTTGATGCTTGTTTTGTGTTTTTGCATTTTGCTTTGATTTGCTATGCTGCTGATTGTTGCTTGCTGCCGAGTGCGTTTGCTGTTCATGCCGTTGTTGCTATTGCTTGTGGTGGTGTTGGTGCCTCTGCTGGTGGCGGTGTCGGTTCTTCTGGTGATGCTGCTTGTGGTGGCTCTGCTGGAAGTGGAGTTGTTGCTGGGGCCATCTTGGGGGTAAAGGCAGAAAGAGGAGGAGGAGGAGGAGGAGGAGGAGGAGGAGGAGGAGGACGACGACGAGGAGGATGAGGAGGAGGATAATGAGGAGACGGAGGAGGAGCAACAGGAGGTGCCGAAGGAGCAGCAGCAGGAGGAGCTGGAGGAAAAGGAGCAGCAATGCGGCACGAGGAAGATGAGTAGCAGGAGGGAACATGCAAGAATGGAGGAAGGAAGGAGAGAAGAAAGGGGGTTTAACAGAGGGGCTGCTCCAGACCATTGACGCCCCAAGGGGCTGATCGGATTCCCCATGCCTGTGGCAGTTGCGGAAACGTGGCCCAACTGAGAGAGCGCTGGAATTGAAACGAATTCGTGGGCAACTGGAATGTTCATACTGCGACCAGTTGCTTGTGACCGAGCGGCCTAAGAAGAAAACGCATACTTACCGGGAGGGTTGTATTGAGTGGAGAAAGGTCACCGCCAGGGACCTGGCCGACGCGGCCGCGTGGTCATCCTCGAGTTCGAAATCATATCCTGCCGGCGAAATCGCAGTGGACAGGATCGCGATGCTAGCCGAGTCCTTGGATCCTGCGAGCATAGATGCTCTCGTCACGCGGTTGAAGGTCATAAGTGATGCCAAGAAAAAGTTTGTTCCGCAGGACGCAGAGGATTCCCCCGGATTGGGCGGGCGTGGGTTTCGCACTGACTTCGACACGCCTTTGACGATCCTGACGGACGCCCAGATGTTACACAAGGATTTTGTGCCACGGTCGACGGTGCCGCGGGAGGTCGGCGCGCTTTCTGTGCGAATAGGGGAGCCGCAGTGGTGGGGGATTGATACGTTCGCGTCACGGGTCGCCGCGATGGTCGAGTGGTTCGACCGGCGGGATCTCGTATCGGCGGCGTTTTTGGACGCGAAGCAAAAGGAAGCGCTGTCCAAGGACATGTGTCTCGTTGCGCGAGTGAACAGGCGGTGCCGCGACGACACGCCATCGTCCCAATTTGCGTACCGACACTACCGGACGCACGTCAGACCCGACGATGACCTTCTTCAGCAACTTGTGCAGCTCATGGTGAACATTTTCATCGTTCGGAATACTCTGTCCCACAGCGTGCGGGAGGACCTGAAAGCTGGTACGTTCGTGTGGGCCCAGGTCTCATTGGAGACGGGCGACGTCACAAATCTGAATGACCTTTTCACGTATTACGCATCGGTGAAAGGCGACGTCTTCGGGACCTTTGTGAATCCGATGCGCCTCCGTAAAGAGATGAAGTTAGAAGGGTTCCATGTGTTTATCGCGGAATTGCAGATGTTCTCTCGTAGAATTCGCGCTCCCTTGCAGGAGCTCGCGTCCTCGTGGGATTTGGCGCATTTCTTTCGCGCCTTGCAGGGCATTCCGGGGCATGGTGGCTCCGGGTTTCGGGCGAAGGAGCTCCTCTCGGACTTCGTGGCCACGTTGCCCGTGCTCGCGCCGCGCATCGGCCCAGTCAATGTTGACTCCGTGACTGCGGCGTTCCAGAAAATTCGCGTTATTGGCGTGGGCCCGTGCCGGACGGCGAATTTTTTGCTGAACCGGCCTTTCTTCCTCAACGAGGAGGCGAAAGCTGCAGACAAGGAAGACGAATACCTCAATGCTTTGACGTTCATCGTCGAGTACCTTCGCAAAAAGTACAAATCGCAGTACGCCCATCGGTCCTTTCTCGACATATGCTACGAGCTATGCGAATACAATAAGCAACTTCTCAGCGTGTACCTGAATAAGGGGAAGCCCTACTCGCCCACCTCTTACAAGGAAGGGAGCGCAAAGCACATGACTCCAGCGGCAGCTCGCGCGGAAGGGGCGGCGTTGCTTGAAGCTCATCAGCGCCGTGAGCGGTGGTTCACGCTGTCTTGTCAGAAGTGGCTCGAGGTGACAGAGTACGAGATGCGCGGGCTGTAGGGCCCGCCGCAGATGTATCCAGCTGCCTGCGGCAAGTCCCGCCGCCGTGCCAACCCATGTGTTTGGGCGGTCTGCGCGCGGGTACGCGCGGATGCCGTAAGTTGTGGACTGTTGCCTCCGTGAGACCCCGTTCCCTGGTGTTTCGGTATGGAGTTCTGGGAACTCGAAGACCACGCAGTGGCTTACAGTTGGCTCCGGGCATTCAAAATGTGGCCCGGGATTTGAGTTCGGAGAACTCAAAGAGCACGAAGTTGTTTACAGTGGGCTCCGAGCATTCACAATGTGGTCCGGGAATGGAGTTCTGGGAACTCGAAGAGCACGAAGTGGCATACAGTTGGCTCTGGGCATCCAGAACGGGGTCCGGGCATGGAGTTCTGGGAATTCTCAGAGCACGAAGTGGCCTACTGTTGGCTCTGGGCATTCAAAATGTGGCCCGGGAATGGAGTTCCGGGACCTCGAAGACCACGAAGTGTGTCACTCTCTGCTTAAAACGGGCTCCTGCGGCATTCCCCGGATCCCGCCCAGACCCCCTTGGGGAGCCATGATGCTCTTTTTAGACGCTATTAGAAACCTATCAGTCTTCGCTGGTAGGTAGTATGTTCCCCAATCAGAGCTTGCCTCTGTAGGGGCCCTAGCGTATTTAAGGGTTAGGTAGGTGAGGCCACCGATTTCGGTGGCCGGGCCCGGGTGCTCCGGTTCCCGGGGGTGCTCGGGTGCCCGGGTGCCCGAGTGCCCGGGGTATCCCGGGTGCACGGATGCCCGGGGGTGCCCGGGGGTGCCCAGAGGTGCTCGGGGGTGCCCGGGTGTGCTCGGGTGTTTTATATACGCCAGCCCTATAGCCCTATCGCCCTGTAGTCCGATAGCCCCATAATAGTCCCGTAGCCTTATAGTCCCATACAGCCGTATAAGTAACCCAATATCCCTGTAGCCCTATAGCCCTGTAGCCCCATGGCCCTATAGCCCCAGAGCCCTGGAACCCTATGGCCCTATAGCCCTATGGACCTATAGCCCTATAGCCGTACAGACCAACAGCCCAATAGCCCTGTAACCCCATTGCCCTATAGCTTTATAGCCATAGTGCCCTATAGCCTTACAGAACTATAGCCTTACAGCCCTACATCCCGACAGCCCTATAGCCATACGCGCGTAGCCCTATAACCCTATAGCCCCATAGCCCTATAGCCCTATAGCCCTATAGTCTTGTAGCCCTATGGCCCTATGGCGCTATTGCCCGGTAGCCCTACAGCCCCATAGCCCTAGAGCCCCAGAGTCCTATAGCCCTATAGCCTTATAGCGCAATCGCTCATAACCCTTCTGAATGGAGTGCGAGATAAGCTCACATGGGAGGGCGTTCCCCATGGTCTTCGCACGCCATGTATACGGGAAGTAGGGCGAGGAGGAGAAGGAATACGATGGAGATGATGATGATGATGAGGAGGAGGAGGAGGAGGAGGAGGAAAAGAGGGAGGACGAGGAGGTGAAGGAGGAGGAGCAGGAGAAGGCGGAGGAGGAGGAGGAGGACGAAGAAAGCACTTGGCACTCTTCCACGCCTCAACGTGCACCTGGCATTTTTACACGCCTCAATGTGCAGACACGGTGGCGGATCTTCAGCAGGACCCTGGGATGACGAAGGCGGGCTGCGATGACCTTAATGAGCTGTGCGCAAAGGTGGGGGGGACCTGCCCGGACCCCGTTCCCCCATGGGGGGACCGGGGCCCCCGGCGGCTTCCAGACGCCGCCAAAATGAAATGCTTTTTTTTTACTTTTCCGTTTTTTTTTTTTTTCTTTTTGTTTTTTGTTTTTTTTTTTTTTTTTGTTTTGTTTTCTTGTTTTTTTTTTTTTTTTATTATTTTTTTTTTTTTTTTCTTTTGCTTTTTTTTTCTTTTTTTTTTTTTTTTTGTTTTTTTTCTTTGTTCTTTTTTTTTTGTTTTTTTTTTTTTTTTTTTTTTTTTCTTTTTTATTTTTTTTTTTTTTTTTTTTTTCTTTTTTTTTTTTTTTTTTTTTTTCTTTTTTTTTGTTTTTTTTTTTTTATTTTTTTTTTTGTTTTTTTTTTTTTTTTTTTTTTTTTTTTTTTTTTTTTTTTTGGTTTTTTTTTTTTTTTTTTCTTTCTTTTTTTATTTTCTTTTTTTTTTTTTTTTTATATGTTTTTTTTTTTTTTTTTTTTTTCTTTTTTCTTTATTTTTTTTTTTTTTTTTTTTTTTCCGGACTGCCTCGAGACAGCCCCAGAAGGCCCCCAAGATCGTTCACGAGAGCCCCGAGACGCCCAAAGATCGCTCCAAGATGCCCAAGATGGCCCCAAGACAGCCCAAGAGGCCTCCTAGACGCGCCAAGAGGCTTCCAAGAGGCGCTCCAAGAGTGCCCCAGGAGGCTAAATTCATTGTTTTTTAAAAGGTTTTTGAAAGTTCTTTGGATTCTCGCCTTTTCGGCAACTGGGCGCCCCAAGACGGCCCGAGAGGCCCCCAAGATCGCCCCAAGAGAGCCCGAGACGCCACCGAGACGGCCCCAAGACGGCCCAAGAGGCCCCCAAGACAGCCCAAGAGGCCCCCAAGACGGCTCCAAGAAGCGGCGCGGACGGGGGATCCCCGCGGATTTTTCGGGCTCTCAGCCCCAAGAGGCCTCCAAGAGGCCCCAAGAGGCCCCCAGGAGGCCCCCAAGAGGCCCCCGAGAGGCCCCCGGAGCCCCCGAGAGGCTCCCGAGAGGCTTCCAAGACGCCCCCGGATATCTTGGGCAGGGGAATTTGTTGTTGTGGTTCTGCGTGGGTATATGGGGAAGGGGGAATCTGTTCGCGCTGTGTTTCGAGGGTATCTTGGGGGAGGGGAATTTGTTGTAGCGTGCGTCGTGGCGATATACGAAAGTCCGGTTGTGGGAATTTGTTTTTGTGGTGCTGCGCGGGTATTTTGGGCAGGGGGATGTTGGCGGCGCCGTGTTCCGCTGTTCTTGTGGGAGTGGGGACTTCGTTGTAGCGTGTGTTGTAGTTATACAAGAAAGTCAGGTTGGGGGAATCCATTTGTATGGTGCTGCGTGGATATCTTGGGGAGCGGGAGTATGTTCGCGCGGTGTTTCGTGGATGCCCAGGGAGAGGGGAACTTTTTGTGGCGTGCTTTGTAGTGATATGGGAATCTGGTTGGGGGAATCTGTTTGTGTGGTGCTGCGTGGACATCATGTGGAGTGGGTTTTTTTCGTGTGGGTTTGGGTGGGTATTTTGGGAGAGGAGAAGTTGTTGTAGCGTGCGTTGTAGTGATATACGGAAGTCTGGCTCGGGGGAATCTGTTGTTGTGGTTTCTGCGTGGATATTTGGGGAAGGGGGAATCTGTTCGCGCTGTGGTCCGAGGGTATCTAGGGGGACGGGAACTTGTTCTAGCGTGCGTCGTTGTGATATAAGAAACTCCGGTTGGAGGAATTTGTTTGTGTGGTGCCGCGCGGATATCTTGGGTAGGGGGAAGCTGGTGGCGCGGTGTTCCGTTGTTCTTTTGGGAGTGGGGGGTTTGTTGTATCATGTTTTGTAGTTATATAAGAAAGTCAGGTTGGGGGAATATGTTTGTATGGTGCTGCGTAGATATCTTGGGAAGGGGGAATTTCTTCGCGCGGTGTTTCGTGGATGCCCAGGAAGAGGGGAACTTGGTGTAGCGTGTTTTGTAGTGATATGGGAATCTGGTTGGGGGAATCTGTTTGTGTGGTGTTGCGTGGACATCATGTGGAGCGTGCTTTTTTCGTGTGGATTTGGGTGGGTATCGTGGGAGAGGAGAAGTTGTTGTAGCGTGCGTTGTAGTGATATACGGAAGTCCGGTTGGGGGATGTTGTTGTGGTCCTGCGTGGATATATGGGGAAGGGGGAATCTGTTCACGCTGTGTTTCCTCGGTATCTTGGGGGAGGGGAGCTGGTTGTAGCGTTGTAGCGTGCGTCGCGGTGATATCCGAAAGTCCGTTTGGGGGAATTTGTTTGTGTGGCGCTGCACGGATATCTTGGGCACGGGGAAGCTGGTGGCGCGGTGTTCCGTTTGTTTTTTGTTGGAGAGGGGAATTTGTTGTAGCGTGTTTTGTAGTTATACAAGACAGTCTGGTAGGGGGAATATGTTTGTATGGTGCTGCGTGAATATCGTGGGAAGGGGGAATCTGTTCGTGATGTCATTCGTGGATGCCCAGGGAGAAGGGAACTTTGTGTAGCGTGCTTTGTAGTGATATGGGAATCTGGTTGGGGGAATCTGTTTGTGTGGTGTTGCGTGGACATCATGTGGAGCGTTTTTTTCCCCGTGGGTTTGGGTGGGTATTCGGGGAGAGGGGAAGTTGTTGTAGCGTGCGTTGTAGTGATATACGGAAGTCCGGTTGGGGGAATCTGTTGATTTGGTTCGCGTGGATATACGGGGAAGGGGGAATCGGTTCAAGGTGTTTTCGACGGTATCTAGGGGGAGGGGAAGTTGTTGTAGCGTGCAGCGTGGTGATATACGAAGGTCCGGTTGGGGGAATTTGTTTGTTTTGTGCTGCGGGATATCTTGGGCAGGGGGAAGTTGGTGGTGCGGTGTTCCGTTGTTCATTTGGGAATGGGGAATTTGTTGTAGCGCGTTTTGTAGTTATATAAGGAAGTCTGGTTGGGTGAATCTGTTTGTATGGGGCTGCGTGGGTATCCTGGCGAGGGGGAGTCTGTTCGCGCGGTGTGTCGTGGATGCCCAGGGAGAGGGGAACTTTGTGTAGCGTGCTTTGTAGTGATATGGGAATCTGGTTGGGGGAATCTGTTTGTGTGGTGTTGCGTGGACATCATTTGGAGCGTTTTTTTTCGTGTGGGTTTGGGTTGGTATCCTGGGAGAGGGGAAGTTGTTGCAGCGTGCGTTGTAGTGACATACGGAAGTCCGGTTGGGGGTTGTTGTGGTTCTGCGTGGGTATATGGGGAAGGGGGAATCTGTTCGCGCTGTGTTTCGAGGGTATCTTGGGGGAGGGGAATTTGTTGTAGCGTGCGTCGTGGCGATATACGAAAGTCTGGTTGTGGGAATTTGTGTGTGTGGTGCTGCGCGGGTATCTTCGGCAGGGGGATGTTGGCGGCGCCGTGTTCCGCTGTTCTTGAGGGAGTGGGGAATTCGTTGTAGCGTGTGTTGTAGTTATATAAGAAAGTCTGGTTGGGGGAATATGTTTGTATGGTGCTGCGTGGATATTTGGGCGAGGGGGAGTCTGTTCGCGCGGTGTGTCGTGGATGCCCAGGGAGAGGGGAACTTTGTGTAGCGTGCTGTGTAGTGATATGGGAATTTGGTTGGGAGAATATGTTTGTGTGGTGCTGCGTGGACATCATGTGGAGTGTTTTTTTTTTTTTTCGTGTGGGTTTGGGTCGGGAATCCTGGGAGAGGAGAAGTTGTTGTAGCGTGCGTTGTAGTGATATACGGAAGTCTAGCTCGGGGGAATCTGTTGTTGTGGTTCTGCGTGGATATTTGGGGAAGGGGGGATCTGTTCGCGCTGTGGTCCGAGGGTATCTAGGGGGAGGGGAACTTGTTGTAGCGTGCGTCGTTGTGGTATAAGAAAGTCCGGTTGGAGGGATTTGTTTGTGCGGTGCCGCGCGGATATCTTGGGTAGGGGGAAGCTGGTGGCGCGGTGTTCCGTTGTTCTTTTGGGAGTGGGGAATTCGTTGTAGCGTGTGCTGTAGTTATATAAGAAAGTCAGGTTGGGGGAATATGTTTGTATGGTGCTGCGTAGATATCTTGGGAAAGGGGAATTTCTTCGCGCGGTGTTTCGTGGATGCCCAGGAAGAGGGGAACTTTGTGTAGCGTGCTTTGTATTGATATGGGGATCTGGTTTGGGGAATATTTCTGTGTGGTGTGGCGTGGACATCAAGCTGAGCGTGCTTTTTTCGTGTGGATTTGGGTGGGTATCCTGGGAGAGGAGAAGTTGTTGTAGCGTGCGTTGTAGTGATATACGGAAGTCTGGTTGGGGGTATATGTGGTTGTGGTCCTGCGTGGGTATATGGGGAAAGGGAAATCAGTTCGCGCGGTGTTTCCTTTGTATTTTGGGGGAGGGGAGCTTGTTGTAGCGTTGTAGCGTGCGTCGCGGTGATATCCGAAAGTCCGGTTGGGGGAATTTGCTTGTGTGGCGCTGCAGGGATATCTTGGGCAGGGGGAAGCTGGTGGCGCGGTGTTCCGTTTTTTTTTGTTGGGGAGGGGAATTTGTTGTAGCGTGTTTTGTAGTTATGTAAGAAAGTCAGGTTGGGGGAATATGTTTGTATGGTGCTGCGTGGATATCCTGGGAAGGGGGAATTTGTTCGCGCGGTGTTTCGTGGATGCCCAGGGAGAGGGGAACTTTTTGTGGCGTGCTTTGTAGTGAGATGGGAATCTGGTTGGGGGAATCTGTCTGTGTGGTGTTGCGTGGACATCATGTGGAACGTTTGTTTTCGTGTGGGTTTGGGTGGGTATCCTCGGAGAGGGGAAATTGTTGTAGCGTGCGTTGTAGCGATATACGGAAGTCCGGTTGGGGGACCCGTCGTTGTGGTCCTGCGTGGATACATGGGGAAGGGGGAATCTGTTCGCGCTGTGTTTCGAGGGTATCTTGGGGGAGGTGAACTTGTTGTAGCGTGCATCGTGGTGATATACGAAAGTCCGGTTGGGGGAATTTGTTTGTTTGGTGCTGCGCGGATATCTTGGGCAGGGGGAAGCTGGTGGCGCGGTGTTCCGTTGTTCATGTGGGAGTGGGGAATTTGTTGTAGCGTGTTTTGTAGTTATATACGAAAGTCTGGTTGGGGGAATCTGTTTGTATGGTGCTGCGTGGATATGCTTGGGAGGGGGAGTCTGTTCGCGCGGTGTGTCGTGGATGCCCAGGGAGAGGGGAACTTTGTGTAGCGTGCTTAGTAGTTATATGGGAATCTGGTTTGGGGAATATGTTTGTGTGGTGTTGCGTGGACATCATGTGGAGCGTTTTTTTTTTTTTTTCCGTGTGGGTTTGGGTGGGTATGCTGGGAGAGGGTAAGTTGTTGTAGCGTGCGTTGTAGTGATATACGGAAGTCTGGTTGGGGGAATATGTTGTTGTGGTTCTGCGTGGATATATGGGGAAGGGATAATCTGTTCGCGCTGTGTTTCGAGGGTATCTTGGGGGAGGGGAATGTGTTGTAGCGTGCGTCGTGGCGATATACGAAAGTCCGGTTGTGGGAATTTGTTTGTGTGGTGCTGCGCGGGTATCTTGGGCAGGGGGATGTTTGCGGCGCCGTGTTCCGCTGCTCTCGTGGGAGTGGGGAATTCGTTGTAGCGTGTGTTGTAGTTATATAAGAAAGTCTGGTTGGGGGAATCTGTGTGTATGGTGCTGCGTGGATATCCTGGGAAGGGGGAATCTGTTCGCGCGGTGTTTCGTAGATGCCCAGGGAGAGGGGAACTTTGTGTAGCGTGCTTTGTAGTGGTATGGGAATCTGGTTGGGGGAATCTGTTTGTGTGGTGTTGCGTGGACATCATGTGGAGCGGGTTTGTTTCGTGTGGGTTCGCGTGGGTATTCTGGGTGATGAAAAGTTGTTGTAGCGTGCGTTGTTGTGATATACGGAAGTATGGTTCGGGGGAATCTGTTGTTGTGGTTCTGCGTGGATGTATGGGAAAGGGGGCATATTTTCGCGTTGTGTTTCGAGGGTATCTTGGGGGAGGGGAACTTGTTGTAGCGTGCGTCGTGGTGTTATAAGAAAGTCCAGTTGGGGGAATTTGTGTGTGGTGTTGCGCGGATATTTTGGGCCGGGGGACGCTGGTGGCGCGGTGTTCCGTTGTTCTTTTCGGAGTGGGGAATTTGTTTTAGCGTGGTTTGTACTTGTATAAGAAAGTCTCCTTGGGGAATAGGTTTTTTTATGGTGCTGCGTGGATATCCCGGGAAGGGGGTATTTGTTCGCGTGGTTTTCTCGAGGATGCCCAGGGAGAGGTGAACTTTGTGTAGCGTGTTTTTTAGTGACACGGGCTTCTGTTTGGGGGAATCTATTTGAGTTGTGTTGCGTGGACATCATGTGGAGCGGGCTTTTTTCGGGTGTCTTTGGGTGGGTGTCCTGGAAGAGGGGAAGTTGTTGTAGCGTGCGTTGTGGTGATATACGGAAGTCTGATTGGGGGAATATGTTTGTTCGGTGCTGCGTGGACATTATGGGGTGCATTTTTGTCCGTGTGTTTTTTGGTGGGCTTCCTGGGAGTGGTGAATTTGTTGTAGCGATTTGGTTGCGTGGTGTTTCGTGAGTATCCTGGGAGAGGGCAATATGTTCTCGTGGTGTTTCGTGAGGATCCTGGGAGAGGGGAATTTGTTGTAGCGTGCAGTTGTTGGGTACACGAAATTGTAGTTGCGTGGTAGTGATACACGAGAGTCCGGTCGGGAAAGGTCCGAGAGCGAATTGGTGGCTCCAGCCTGGCAGGTATGACGAAGGGGAAGTGTTTTCGCCAGGTCGCCGCGTTCCGCTTTCCGCTGTGAGTGTAGCGTCCAGATGCCACGCTCCGCAGGTCATGGGTCATAGCGTCGCGGAAAGTCATGCAAATCCTTTAAGCGTGAGCGATGATCGTTCGCAATCTTGGGGTTGACGAGGGGGAATTTGTTTTTCTGTCCTTTTAAGGAGACACACAAATTCCCCCCCCCCATCGGTTCACTTTGGCTGACATTATGTCGCCGCAGAAGGGAAGAGGGGAAGGGAGGCTGGGATAGGACGAAGGAGAAAGTCCAGGAGGGTAGGGATACCGGGACGGGTGGAAGGAGACCGGGACGGGTGGAGGGGAAGGGAGGCTGATGGACCCCGGCAGGGGTGGGGATCGACTTTTTTTTCTTTTTTTTTTTTTTTGTTCTTTTTTTTTTGTTTTTTTTTTTTTTTCTTTTTTTTTTTTTTTTTTTTTTTTTTGTTTTTTTTTTTTTTTTGTTTTTTTTTTTTTTTTTTTTTTTTTTTTTTTTTCTTTTTTTATTTTTTTTTTCTTTTTTTCTTTTTTTTTTTTCTTTTTCTTCATTTTTTTGGGGATCGACTTTCAACGGATTTCGTTGATTTTGACTAAGAAGGTTGACGTCCAGGTTTGACCTTCGAGCCTCGACGTTCGAGGTTCGCGGCTTTCTGGCCTTTTGGGGGCTCTCCTCGTCGTTGCAGCCTGGCGCAGGTCGAAAAACTGGTGCGTTCGGACCACGGGAGACCTCAGATCTGGAAAAGACTTCAAGAGCAGAGGGGAACGATGAGGTACTGAACATGACAGGTCCACGAAACATTGCCGTACCATCGGGAATTAGAGGCCGCCTTGAATTCTTGACGCTTCGCGTATCTCCACCAGCTCATCCAGGAACGATGGCCAGGAGAGCTGACGGGAGATCGTTGACTTGGGAGATCTCTGGTAGCGAACGTTGAATTGGGTGATCTCTGGTAGCGAAGGGTGCGGGTGTTGCTGCTGGTGCCCCTGCGTTTTATTTCAGGAGAAGCTCGTTAGGGCGCTGCCGGGCAAAAGGATTCTTCCCTTCCCCCGGATTGGCCAGAGGTTGCCGGGGGTGTCTCGCCGTCGTGTCCCGATGGTGTCGCGCGGTGCCTCCTCTGTCTTCGATCCTCGAAATTTGCGCCGAACATCGAGCATATTGGAGACTGCAGCGGGGTGAAGAGCGAGAGAGCCAGGGAGATTCACATTGAGATGCATAGTGGCCTGCATGTTAACATGGATAGTGCGATGGATGGTGAGATAGATTCCGAGATCGGGCTTGAGGTACACCTGGATTTTTATTGTAATCTTACGTGCACTTGTAAGGCCAGTTCGAGCCAGAGGCGATCTTATAATAGGGTCGTCATTGGAGGGGGTCATGGGGTTGTCTTGGGGTTTTATTGCGGGCTTATCGGACGCTCGGGAGGGCCTCTTGAGACTACGTCTTCGAGGCAATTGGTCAGTAAGGGCGGGTCTCCGATGTCGCTCTCCCGTAGGAGCCCTCAAGACCTCCTCCTGGGGCCTTTCTGGAGGGCCTTTCGGTCCTCTGGCGATCGTGTTGAGAAGGCCTTCGGGCTGTGTTGGGGCAATTGTGGGGCCCTTTCGCGTCTTATTATAGGGGAAGCTTCTCCTATAGCACTTTGGGGTTCAAGGTGTTGCTGTGTAGTATCCGTGCACCTCAACCTGCACAAATGAACACGTCCCTCGACTTCGCCGGGGTGTTGGCTGGAATGATCGACGGGCAGGGGCGCGATGACCAAGCTCTGCAAGCAGGCGTGGCTCTCCTCAAGCAGGTCCCGAAGAGCATGATGTTGGAGGCTGATGTGAAATGCCCTCAGGATGAAAGCTTGGATGCATACGAGGCCTGGCAGAGCGCCATCGACAAGATGCAGCGGTATTTGGAAGACTCCAACACCTTCACGCTGGTCCCGGAGACTCAGACTCCAGAGATCGTTGCCAGGTTGATCTTGCACGCGAAAGTTGCACCGGTATCTGATCGGCGTCGTTGTCGTGAGTGGGTGGAGGATAACATGCCAGCTACGTTGAAGGGAGGCTTGAAGAAGGCAATTCCTTTGCCATCCGGCCGTGAGGTGCGCATGACGTTCCTGGGCATCACGAACACCGCCTTCGACGCCGCTGCGACGCCGGCTCTGGAGGAGCTGGGCCGGGTCCAGAAGTTCTCGACGGCGGAGTCAGCAAACATCGTGAAGAACGACCGTGAACTGAGGAATTCGAAGGCGGCGGCGGCAGCAGCCGTGGGTGACGTTGGCGGGGCGAAGTCATTGCTTACCCGCGCTCTCGACATGGCGGGGGAGGGAGGCCGTGCGTCGAAGAAACGCCGCATGGCGCAGATGGTGGTGCGGACTTTGGATCTATCGCAGCGTGTGGCGGCGTCGGGCCTCCGCGAGGCTAAGGAGCAGCCGGACTCGGACACCGAGTGAGCAGTCTGAGCTCAGAAAGCAGAAGCCGACGCATTTTCGCAGCCTGGGGCAAGGGCGTCATTCGCAGCAGCCCTGGCGCACTCGTCCGCTTTGCGCGCGCGGGCGTCTGTAGCGTTGTCTTCTCTCTGTCGCAGCTAGCATGTCGCGGCTTGCGACCAAATCGATTGATCTCATGAGTCATGAGGCCCGCACGCGACCAATACGGCGCCTGTGCGAGAAAGGCCTCACTCTGTAACGTTAGGCATCGGTCTGCGCGGGGCGGCCCGCCCATCGCCCTCATTATATCCTTCTTCTTCCGCGTTGGGGCCCGCCCCCTCTTACATGAACCCTTACCACCCATCGCGCCCCTATCCTTCCGCCTGGAGCGCTTGCAGGAAAGCTCGGCCATGATAGTGACTCTGGGCGCATCGCGACTGCGCTCTGTCGAATAGACGGAGCTTGTTTCGAGGAGACCCGTCGTTCCCGACACTCACGGTGCGGGCGAAGGGGCCACAAACAAATCGTTACTCTCTGAGGGAGCGCGTTGAGGAGCGTGAGGAGTTAACTGGAACAGGTTGGCCGTGTGCGGGGCAAGGGACTTCGGCCTGGGGGGTGGGCGATCAGGGAGGTCGCTCCCGCTTTCTCCGCTCGAGCGCCCTTCCCCTCTCCGCAGACATTTGGCTTGTGAGCTCGCGGTCCGTTTCCCGCGACCGCTGTCGACAGCGCTCCCTGCGCCGTCTCAGGATGGCCGTGCCCCCGCAGATGGTTCGGCGCCAGCGCCCTCGCGTGGAGCCCGGGGTAGGCGCTCCAACGCGGGTGAGCGAGCAAGTGCCAGAAACCACGGGGCCAGTGTCACCTACCCACATGGTCTCGGACCTCACCGCGACCTCCGTGCCGGACATGGTGCTGCGTCTGCTGAAGTTCTACACTCCCTGGAAGTCGGCGAAGGGCACCAAGGGCATCCGCAAGGTGAAGTGCATCGACGCCGACGGGAAGGAGATAGCGCTCAAGTCGTTCGACTCGAAGGCCGTTTCAGTGTTTTCCTGGGGACAAGAGGGCGACAACATTCTCGTCAACGGTTTGGAGGCGTCGAAGTGGGGCGACGAGATTGATCTGATCGTTCGGGCCGACTCGAACATCAAGCGGGTGCGGCCGGAGCACATGAACGGTTGCCGCGAGCCGGCGCAAGACACCTTCGTGGTGGACGCGCTGGGGGACGGGGCAGCAGACGGGGAGCTGGTGAACGTCTTCGGCAAGATCGTGTCGTGCACTCCTGTTGGGGCCACCGACCAGGAGAAGCCGCGGCGCCTGATGTCCATCGTGCTGGAGGACGATGCCGGGCGCGGCCGCATTCGGCTCTGGGACGAGGTGGCGGACTCTGCAACGAAGCTGGTGAAGGTCGGCAATCACTTCCTCGTGCGCGGGGTGAGGGGCAAGAACGGCGTGTACCACGGTTTCCCCGGCACCGCCATCGCGTGCGCCGCGCCGCCGGGGTGGGCACTGGACCCGGGCCTTCAAATCTTTTGGGGTAGGGGAGGCATCGATAGACGAGGTATGTTAGTGTCACCAGGGGGCTTGGATGGGTGTGGGGGGGGGGGGGGGGGGGGGGGGACTGGGGGCGGGGGCGTCGCTCTCTCCGCTAGGACAGCGCTGCGGCGATCCCAGGCGCCGAAGGGGGGTCAGGCGGCCAGAGCAGCAGGAGCGGCGGGCCGCACGAACCTGTGCCGGCGCCGCAGCAGCCCGCGGGGCCGGAGCTTCCGCCATCGGAGGTGCGCGCTGTGGCGGCAATCCGAGAGCAGATTGCCATTGTGCAGGGGCGCATTCCGCACACGCCCGTGGCCGAGCTCCCGACGCTCATCGGGACTCTGACGGCGTTGTACCAGGACTTGGAGAATGCGGGCAGCGCGCCGGCGATTCCAGGCGCGCCAGCCGCAGGCGCGGCGGCGGGGCTCCCTGCCGGAACACCCCCCTCCGGCCCAGCAGCCGTCGCAGCTGACAACGCGCGTGCTGAGGGGCGGGCGCCAGAGCCGCGCGGAGACGAAGACGCGGGAGGTGATCGTTCCGCCGCGGTGGGAGGGCCGCCCGTCGACTCGGCGCCCAGTGCAGCGCCCGCGGAGGAACCGGCGTCCCCGGCTGACGCATCGGAGGATCCAGGCGGGGTCGGCGGCCGCGTGTCCGGTGGCGGGGTCGAAGATGCAGTTCGCGCGGAGGACGAGTGAAGCGCGTAAGCTTTCTGGGACAGGCGGGACAGAGAGGGAAGGTGAGTTGGTGCGATAGGGGAGGGGAGTATGGGGGCAGGGTTTGGGCGGGCTGCGTAGCGAGCACTTTCCTCTGGCTCCGCGCCCTATGTATGGGCGCTGCAGAAGAGGCGGCGACGAACGCGTTGCTCAGAAAACTCTCATGGGCAGCGCGTGTTGTTTTTTACCCGACGGGGAGACCCCGTTGCGGGCGCCAGCAGGAGGAACTTTGAAGCACGTCGCTTGTCTTCCTCGCCCGGGCGCTTCCGTGTACAGCCGTTGCCGTTATTTGTTCCAGCTTCCGCTCTAATCGGTTAATCTTACCGGGGCCGCACGCGGCCAACGCGGCGCCTGTGCGAGAAACGCCCGCAATCTGTAACATTAGGCATCGATCCTTAGACATCGCCGCTCAAATCGGTTAATCTTACCGGCGCCTGCGCGCGGACTTTAAATACTTCAGGCCCGCGCGCGGGCTCGGAATATCCCTGCGCTGGAGCCCCCTCCCCTCTTACATGAGCCCTTACTACCTTTCACGCTCTCATCCTCAAGCCTGGAGCGCCTGCAGGCAGCTCGGCCATGCCAGTGACTCTGGGCACAGTGACCACTTGACCAGACCTGTCGGACCCGAGACTCACGGAGTAGGGGAACAGGTCGGAGTCGTGTCTTGGGGGGACTTGGCGTGCTGAGGGCTCCCGAAGATTTAACGTCAGGAGTAGGAGGAGGATCGGTCCTCGATCCTCGATCGTGGGTCCGATGGCCCCCGGAGGCCTCCGACCTTATCTTCAGTATCGATATCGCGCCTTGGGTTGGTTTGTGAAGGCCCCTGGGGCCCGAAATGGGCCTTGGAACCCGCAGGCGAGGTGTCGGAAGCCACGAAGAGTCTATGGCAAAGCAAATGTCTCGGAGGGCCGCGGGGGACTTCCGGGGACATTCGGGGATTTCCTTGAGTCCCTTTCCAGCTCCTCGCCCTGCTGCTTCTCGCCCTCCTCCCCCTCCTCCTCCTCTCGCCTTCTCCCCCCTTGTACCTCTCTCTTTGCTTCCGTCATCTCGGTGTTTTGTCCACCCGCTGCTTCCCCCTTCCGCCTCGTCGTCTTGGGGCCTCTGAGGGGCCTCTTGGTACCTCCTGGGGGGTTCTTAGGGCCGAGGGCTCGAAATGTTGTTCCGTGTTCCCCCCCCCTGGGGCCCCTCTTGGGGCGTTCTTGGGGCTCTCTTGGGCCGTCTTGGAGGCCTCTTGGGCCGTCTTAGAGCCGTCTTGGGCCGTCTTGGAGCCTTTTTGGGGGCCTCTTGGGCCCTCTTGAGGCGGTCTTGAGGGCCTCTTGGGCCGTCTTGGGGCGTCGGGAAGCCGAAAAGGTAGAAGCACCAAAATCTGACCAAAACCTCAGGGAAAGCAATGAAGTTTGCCTTTTGGGGCCCTCTTGGGAGTGCTCTGGGAGGCCTCTCCGGGCGTCTGGGGGCCATCTTGGACGTCTTGGAGCGATCTTGTGGCATCTCGGACCCCTCGTGTACCATCGTGGGGGCCTCTTGGGGGCGTCTTGGTCCTTCTTGGGGCTTTCTGGAGGGCTCGAGGGCGGCTCCCAGGAGGTAAACCATCTCTTATCCGAGTCTGCCAGGGATCGCCTGGGGTATTTTTCCTCAGGGGACCCCCAGGGGCCGCCCCGCGCGCGCGAAGTAGAAATATTGTAAAGCAGTTACCGGAGATCTTCTTGGGCTCAAAGAGTCTCGATCGCAGGGCATCAAAGAGTCTCGATCGCAAGTGTGCCAGTCGGGTACGATAGCGTGCGTAGTATAGGATAGCCCATGGTAAGATCACGTGGTTTCTCTATCCGTCATCATGGATCCGTTTCGACGCGTTCTGTAGGTCTATGTTCAGTCGCGTGCTTCTGGTCCAGACGTCTTGTCATCAGCCCAAGGCTTCCTGATACTCCCGGTGTTCCCACAGGTGTAGGTCCCCTGGATGGTCCACCGTGATCTCCGAGCTGCCTCTTTTTTTCAGTCTCGCTCGCCATCCGTACGCCCTTTCATTTTTAGCAGTGTTGAAGGGGGATGAGAATGCGGAAGATGAACAGGAGCATGAGGTAGACGTCGAAGCGTGGTGGGGAGGGGAGGAATGGCGAGTGGAAGTGAGGACGGCGAGGGGGGTAACAGGAACGCCATTTGGTGGACATAATGCGGAGGAGACGGACGAGGAGTGGGGAACAGTTTACTTCTCGACGGCGCGCTCTCAAGCCATCAGTGGCTGCTCACTGCTTCTGTCGGGAACTTGCCCCGGACCGAGGGCGCGAATGCCGGTGGAAGCCATGGCGAAACGGTTGCCGACTTACCGTGAAAGTCGTGGGGTGCCGACTGTCCGTATCAGTCGTGGGGTGCCGACTTCCCGTAAAGTCGTGGGCTGCCGACTTGCCGTAAAGTCAGGTCGTGCACCTGCGGACCGTGTTCCGCCGGGTGCGGACGTCGATGTCGCAGCGAGGTCTTTTCAATGTTATGTTATTTCTTTTTTGCGCCCCCTGCCCGCGCTTCCTCCATCTGTCCTACCCCGCCTCCCCACCTACCGCCCCCGCCCTTTCCCTTCATGGCCCAACGCCCCCCCCCCCGCCCTCCGCTGCAGCCCCCAGTGAGGATCTGCCAGAGGGGAGGGGGGCGGGGGGCGCGAGCTGCAGGAGATGTCGGCCGGGTAGGGACCTCCTCGCCCTCCTCTGGCTGTCTCCTCGTGTCGTCGTCGGCGTCGTCGTCGTCGTCGGGGTCGTCGTCGTCGTCGCTGTCGTCGTCGCTGTCGCCGTCGCTGTCGTCGTCGTCGCTGTCGTTGTCGTCGTCGTCGTCGGCGTCGCCGGCGTGGTGGTGGTGGTCGTCGTCGTCGTCGTCGTCGCTGTCGTCGCCGCTGTCGTCGTCGTCGTCGCTGTCGCTGTCGTCGTCGCTGTCGATGTCGTCGTCGTCGGCGTCGTCGTCGGCCTTGGCGTCGTCGTCGTCGCCGCCGCCGCCGCCGTCGTCGTCGTCGTCGCCGCCGCCGCCGTCGTCGTCGTCGTCGACGTCGTCGCCGTCGTCGCCGCCGTCGTCGTCGTGGGCGTCGTCGTCGTCGTCGTCGTCGTCGTCGCCGCCGCCGCGCCGCCGTCGTCGCCGCCGCCGCCGCCGTCGTCGTCGTCGGCGTCGGCGTCGTCGTCGTCGTCGCCGCCGCCGTCGTCGTCGTTGCTGTCGTCGCACGACAGCGACTCGGGATGAGAAGCTGGCCCCCGGGGGGTGTCGAGAGGCACGGGGGGGCCGCGTCGTCGGAAGTGCTGCGGACGCCGCGCGCCGCCGCCGCCGCCGACGACGACGACGACGGCGGCGGCGGCGGCGGCGGCGAGGGAGGCTGTCGTAGTCATCGTCGTCGCCGTGGTGGTCACCGTGGTGGTGGCCGTCGCCGTCGTCGCCGATGCGGCGGTGGCCGTCGTCGTCGTCGACGACCCCCGCCCCCTGTCGCGGAGAGACTGGTCCATTCGAGGACCGAGGGTCCTCGATCCCGGATCTTCGATCCTGGATCCTCCTCCCCCCCTCCCGCGTCAATCTTCCCTCGACCCTCCTCCCCCTTCCCCAGCCGTCTCGCTGGCTCCTCTCTCTCTCTCATGCAATCAGCTTCCCCTCTCTGTCTCTCTCTCTCTCTCTCTCTCTCTCTCTCTCGTTCGCTCTTTCACTGTTTCTATATTTCTCTCTCGCTCTCTCTCTCTCTCTCTCTCTCTCTCTCTCTCGCATTCTTCCCCCCCCCACGAAGATCGATCCTCCGGATGGTTTCCCGGCCACAGCTTGGGTCTCCAGCGGCCGTTCGGGACGATTCGGATACCCCCGGGGGCGCCCTCGGCAGGTCGCAGCTGCTGGAAAGTACCCCGGCGGCCGTCGTCGCCGTCATCGCCGTCGTCGCCGTCTGCGCAGTCGTTGTCGTCGTCGTCGCCGTCGCCGCCGTCGTAGCCGCCGCCGTTGTCGCACTTGCTGGAAAATACCCCGGGGCGTGAAAACCTCCAGGACCCAGCATAACCCCCGAGAGCATCGATCCTCGATCGAGGATCGAGGATCGAGGATCGACGGAGGCCCAAAGTTGCGAAGAAAACTCCGGCAATCGAAGGTCGACGAACCTCTTCGGCCCTCCTGGCCGGTCAAAGAGTATCCCAATTGTGCCGCACGAGAGCCTCGCGAAGGGGGGGGAGCAAGAAGGGAGAGAGAAATGATGGGCGAATGAAGCGGTGGATGGGGAGGCTTGGATTTATTCCCCCTCCGCCTGCTTCATCATCCCGCTCTCCTGCTCTTCATGGTCGGTCCTGCGTCCTGTGTCTCCCCCGTCCTGTATCAATGTATCAATGTTTCCTCACTCCTGCCGCCCCCCTCGTCCATTTTTTCTCGCGCCCCTGTTTCGCACCCTGCTGCCGGTTGCCCCCCTCTGGTCCGAGTCCAAACATTGTCGCCGCCAAAATCCTCCAGAAGAGTTCAGCCAGACCACCCGCGAGATCTGCGCGGAACTGGCAGGGATAGACGAAAACGACTTCGTCTTCTTTTCGCATGGCTGGCGCCAACACCATCACCGGGGGCACGCATCACACTTTGAGGGTTGATCTGGTGGCCCTTGTTCCATCCCGCCATCGTGCCCGGGTTTCGGGCCACAGGCTCTTTGGATGCACGCCAGGGTCTCTCGGGATGCCTCTCGGGGGTTTTCTGGTAACGTCTTGAGGTAAGGTTTTTGGGGGCCCTCTTGGGGGCTTCTCGGGGGGTGGGGGCGGTGTGGGGGGGGCATCCTCGGGGCCTCTCGGGGACTCTTGCCCTCTTAGGAGCGTTCCGTGGGCTCCGAGATGTTGCATTCTTGCGGCATTTATGGAGCCGAAAGAGCGGCATGTCCGTTCGGCCTGGGGCGTTGCGCCCCAGGAGCCACGCGCCGCGCAAACCCACGGGACCGAGGACTGAAGACCGCAAAGGGGCACCAGAACACTTCAGTTGTGCTTCGCGGCACGGTGGCGGACCTGTGCAAGTCCTGGAAGTTGCTGGCATTCCTGGCCACCGGGAATCCAATCATGGCTTTCGCCGTTCCCACATGCCCGTTGCCGCCCGCGTGCCGTGCCGCGCCGTGCGCGGCCGTGCTCTCTGCCGTGCCGTGCCCGAGCGCCGTGCCGTGCCGTTTCCGCGTGCCGTGCGCGTTGGTGTTCCGCTTCTCGCTGCTAGTGTAATTTTCAGGCCAGGTTTTGTGGTTTGGGCAAGCGCCTTTTGAAGGCCCTCCCGTTGGGGCCCTGCCCAGAAAATTCCAGGCCATCGCGTCCCGATGCCTTGAAGGCGTTCATCATCTGAGCGGCCCCCTCCTTCCTTTCTCGTCCGCCGGCCCTGTTCGCCCGCCGCCTAATAGGTTGTTGTCGTGGCCCAGCTCCTCTGGCCGCGCTCGGTTCGCTCGAGTTGCCGCGATCACAAAAGTGCCCCGATGCCTTGCCTCGGAGCTTCGAGGCAGCGGTTGCACGGTGCAAAAGGTGGAAAGACGGCGACAAAGCAGAGGAGTGAGTAATGACCGCCCGCTTTTTTATATATAAAAAAAGTCTCCGCATCAGCTTACCTTTCTCGCTATTCGTCCTCCCTGTCCCTTCCACCCTTGTCCTCTCTCCCGTCCGTCTGACGCTTCCCGCCCCCGTCCCCGCCCTTCCAGTTTCGTTGTCTCGTCGTCGTCTTCCTCCTCATCGCCCGCTCCTCTTCCGCCTCCTGCTCCCGTCCATCCACCCCCCCTCGCTCCCCTCGCGAGACGGCGGGAGCGTGCCGCCGCCCAGGCGCCAACTCGGGTGAGGTTGTCAAGCCCTCGACGGCGCGCGGGCCCAGAGGCGCTTCCCTGGGGGGAGGGGGATGTAAGGGGGAACGCGTGTTCGACGCTTCGCGTATCCCCGCCAGCCCGTCCAGGGGCGATGCCCAGGCGAGTTGCTCTGATCATGGGAGCGTAGCAGCACGCAGTGGAAAACGAGAGGGCCGCCGTTACCTCTGGAAAGGGGGAAGAAGACGGAGGAGGAAACGGGGGAAGAACGGGATAAGGGAAGGAATGGGGGGGGGGCGGAAGAGAAAAGGAAGAAGGGGGCGAGGGGGAGGGGGGCAGGAGGAGGAGCAGAAAGAGAACGGGGGGCTCCGTTGAGACCGCGGTTCGAGCAGGGGCCCCGGCGGCCCCCATCCTCTCAGCGATTCACAGGCCGCCCGCCGTCCGCGCTCCTGGATGGTCGCCGCGGGTGGGTCTGTCTGTCTTTGGCGGCCATCTCGTTTTGCTAAGGAGCGACGGGGTGGCAGTGGCCCGCGGCTCAACTCAGGACGGCCGCTGCGACGTGTCGCCAATGGTCGCGGGCACGACTTACCCAACCCGCAGCAGGATCAAACCGCACAATTTCTGCCAAGGGTGACGGGATGGCACTGGCCTGTGGCTCCACTTCTCGCGGCCAGTGCGACCTGCCGCCACTGGCTGCAGACCAAACCTACACCCAAGTCACCGAAGGAGCAAACCATGCAACCCTGCTCAGGAGCGACGGGGTGGCAGGGGCCTGCGGCGACAATGGTGGTGGCCAGCGCAGGCTGCCGGAGCTAGCTTTGGGCAACGAGCGCACCCAAGTCTCAGCATGAGAGAGCCATACCGCACAACAATTATCTCAACGCCCCATTAACTTGAACAACAAGTACGCTATCACTGAAACGTACCATCCACACTACGCTACTCCAAGTTCAACGCCACACACAAAGTGTTTCACATTCTTAATCATACTTCATAACCCTTATCCCTTTTCCTCCTCTCTGCCACCCCGCCGCCCTCCTGTCGCTGCGTCAGGGGAGGGGGTAGGCAGGGGAAGGGAGCGGGGCCGGCAGAAACAAGGCAGAATTCGCTAAACCACCTCAGCTTAGAGGTCTGGCTGGATTTACCACGCATGCAACATGAGACGTCGCATCCCGCGCGCATGCATGGGTCAGTGAGTTCAGAGTTGGGCGTCAACATTCTTAATTGAGAGTGGTCTGACGCTGCTGAACTTGGGAGTTCAGCAGCGTCAGACATGAGATGTCGCATCCCAACGCCAGCACCGACGCCCATGCGAGAGCTGCGGCGCCGCGCACACCGTCCTCCTCGCCGTAGCCTTTGGCGGTTAGCCGAGCCGGGCGACGCGCCCGAGCCGGGCGGCGCGCAATCTTGGAGCCATCTTGAGGCTTCGGAAAGCCATCGGAAGCGAACGGGCGAAAAGGCAAAACACGTTTGGTATCCCCTAAGTGTTGAAAAGAATTTGGCTTCTTCAAGGCTTCCTTGGGGATTCCCGGGCGCCTGTTGGAGCCGCGACGGAGCGTCCTTGGGGTCCTTGGAGCATGTTCCGAGCCATCTTGAGGCACCCTGGGCTATCTTGCGCCATCTCGGCCGTCATCTTCGGCTCTCCGAGGCCCTCTTGGAGCCATCTCGGGCGAAAAAGTACCTTCTGACACCTCGCGAAAGCCCCTTTCCAGGTCTAAGGGAGGGGGTGGGGAGGGGGGCAGCGTCTCCCCGAAGGGGAAGAAGGGGGTTGGAAGAGGAAACGCACTAGATCATCTTGGTCTAAGTGACGCATGTGCGGAGCGGGCAGCGGCGCGACCTGCTATCGTGGTGCGCCGAGCCGGCATCGGCGGGGGATCCCATGAATGACGCTCGGAGTCTCTTCGGCCTCCAGGGTTGTCTTTCAGCGTCTCGGGTGCCTCGGGGATCCTCTTGAGGCCTCTTGGGGGAATCCCGGGGGCCTCTTCGAGACGTATTGGGCGCCTTTGGGGGTCTCCTTGGCGCCTCTTGGGGCCCTCTCGGGGCGCTCCTGGGCGTCTTGGTCTTGCGGTCATCTTGGATGACACCGATGAAAAAAGAGGGCTGCTTCATTGAGCGCTGCCCCCCAGGAGCTCCACAAGTCGCCTCCTGGCCCCCTCTCGGAGCGCTCTTGGAGCCTCGAGCGTGGCCCGTTTGCTTGCGGTTGCTCCCTGCTCCCTGCTTGCTGTCTTCCCTTTGCCCCTTTCCGCCTGCCCGCCCGTCTGCCGCGCCCCGCCGGCCCCGGCGCCCCGCCTGCTCATTCGTCGTCGTTTCCTCGTTTATCATGTCCTCTCTCCTCTTCCGTCGCCGCGCGCCACAGAGTGCCAAGAGTCGGCCGTGGAACCCAGAGAATGCCATTGCTTTCAAGCCTTTTCGGATCAAGGCCGCCCAATCTGTTCGGAGTGCGACGCGTGTGTGAACCCCCCGCCAGGCCCGACAGTACTGGCGCCCGCCTCATGCTGGCCATGCAAGATGGCGTTGCGACCTCCAAGCGGACCCCCCAGCGGGCCCCGCTCAGCGGTGCCAAACCACAGCGCCCAGGTTTGGACGGCAGCCCCTCGCCCCCGGCAGCCTGCGCGCGCGCCGATGCTGGCGGGCAGGCCTCCGATGCCCCCGGCTTGGCCCCCCCGCCCTGGATGCCGGTCACGCCGGCGGCCGCCGTCGCAGCCGCGGCCGGGGCCGCTGGCGGCTGCGTCGGCTCGGCGGCCCCCGCGCCCGTGGAGGCCGAGGCGGCCAAGGCCAAGAAGGCCACCGTGGGGGGCGAGGTGACCGAGGAGGCCGAGGAGGCCAAGGAGGCCCAGAAGGAGGGCATGGGCGGCTGGCTGGCCAAGCGCGGGCGCCAGGAACAGACCAAGGAGGCCAAGGAGGCCCCCGTGGAGGCCGAGAAGGCCAAGAAGTCCAGGAAGTCCAAGAAGGCCCCCGTGGAGGCCGAGGAGGCCAAGGGGGCCCCCGCGGAGGCCGAGGAGGCCGAGATGCAGGAGCAGAAGGCCCAGGAGGCCAGGAAGGCCGAGAAGGCCGTCATGGCCGTGGATGCCAAGAAGGCCGTGGAGGTCAAGGAGGTCGAGAAGGTCAAGAAGGCCGAGAAGGCCGTCAAGGCCGTGGATGCCAAGAAGGCCGAGGAGGTCAAGAAGGTCGTGGAGGCCGCCAAGAAGGTCGTGCAGGCCAGGGCGGCCGAGGAGGCCAATATGCAGGAGCAGAAGGCCCAGGAGGCCAGGAAGGCCGAGAAGGCCGTGGATGCCAGGAAGGCCGTGGAGGTCAAGAGTGGATGGACAGTCTGCACGCACACGACGCCATCAGGACGCGAACGCCCCGTGTACCAGTCGCCGGGCCCGAATGGCAAGAAATATACCATGGTCTACGACCTGACCGGCACTAAGTTTTGTAGGCCAGGGTTTGCTTCGGGACTTCTCGCGAAGCAGGCCCCCAGCATGATCCCAAAGGGCCCCAGCAAGGCCCTTAAGAGGGCCCCAACAAGGCCCTTAAGAGGGCCCCGACGAGCCCGCGACGGCACAAGGTCCATCATGCGCACGTGACGGCAGACGAACACGACAGGCCAGCGCGGCAGACCATCATGGCAGGGTAATACCTCGAAGTTCAGGGGGGGACAAGCAAAATGAATGATAGCATATGTGTTGGTCTGCTGCGGTACGTGACTGACAACAGAATTGTTCAAGCAGACAGCATCTTACAAGCTCGGTGGACAAAACGGCGCTTGCCGTTCTTGTCCGGACAGATTACAGCGTTCCCGCGGCGAAGAAGGCCGGCTACGGGCCGTGAGCTCGCAGGTGTGTTTCGGAGCCGTATGGTCCTCATTGGCCACTTCGGTCCAGCGACGAATGCCGCGATAGTTTGCGTTCGTGGTAGATCGCGGCGCTTTGTGAGTTTTACCATGTGTATACTACCTCTTACGCTGATCCCATCGCCAGAACATCCTCTCCGTTTTGCTTTGTGTCTTGTCGTAGTCTTCCCATTATGGCCCCCTCCCCTTGTCTGGGTCGTTCATTGGGGGCGCATGAACAATCGCCGCTCTTCTCCCCCGCCCGCGGGGGGGTGATGGGGCGAGGGCGGGCGGGGCAGGGGCGGGTGCAAACTCCAGCTTTCAATTGACCCGAGCCAGAGTTGAAATTATATTGTTCAGAGTGCTCTTAAGAATTTATTTTCCATTGCTGAAGCTGTTGCTCATCCTCATCCGCATATTGCCTTCTGCTGCTCTCAGATAGGGCCGTGAAGAGGCCCAGAGCCAAGCGTCAAAACTATAAAATGATACCAGACAAAAGCCCACTCATAATCTGTTTAATGATATAGGGCTATGGGGCTAAAAGGCTATAGGGCTAAAAAGCTATAGGGCTAGATGGCTAAAGAGCTAGAGGGCTATAGGGCTATGGGGTTATAAGGGTATAAAGCTATGGAGTTATTAGGGCCATCGGGTTATAAAGCTATTGGGGCTACAGGGCGATAGGGCTATAGGGCTATAAAGCTATAGAGCTATAAAGCTCTAAGGTTATAGGGCTGTAGGGCTACCGAGCGGGCACCCGGGCACCCCCGGGCACGCCCGGGCACCCGGGCACCCGGGCGCGCAGCGAAAATCGGCGGCAAACCTAACCTAACCATATGGATCCGCTAGGACCCCTACAGAGGCAAGCTCTGCTTGGGGAAAATATTGACGCTCACTTTTGACCTAGATCGTTCTTTCTCTCTTGGGCTGTGGCTTTGCCTTTTGCTGCTCCTCCTCATCCTTCTCGTTCTGCCTGCCATCCTGCCTCACTGCTTCCCCTTCCTGCCTCCTGGCCCCGGCCTCCCCTCCCCTCTTCCTCCCTCGCCCTTGCCCTCACTCCTCGTCCTCTTCTTTCCTTCCCCTCCCCCCCTCCTTCCTCCCCCTCTCCCCTAGTCTCCCCCGCTCCCGACCCGCCCCGCCCCGCGCGGGAGGCTCGCCTCGTGGCGTGGTAGACCATCACCCGACCCGCGCCGCCCGCGCGCGCGCGCTCGCGACGCGGGCGGGCGGGGCTGCCTGCAGGGCGAGTCGGGCCAGACGAAAGGGGGGGATTGGGAAAGGGGGGGTTGCGAAATCTGCTGCATGCAGCCGGTTTCGGCCCCACCGAGGGGCCCATTCCTCGATGCATGGGCGCCTCCTGGCGCCGGGAGGCGCCGGGATAATCAGCTACTGAGGCGCAACAGCAGGAAGAGCAGGACGAGGAGGTTAAGGGGGGAGGGGGAGGAGGGGGGGGGAGAGAGGGGGCAGGAAAGGAGGGGTCAGAGGGAGGGGAGGAGGAAGGGGGCGAGCAGGCACGCGCGGGAGCTAGCACGCTGGGTCTTCCTCCTTATCCTCCTCCTCCTCCTCCTCCTCCTCCTCCTCCTCCTCCTCCTCTTCCTCATCTTCCCCCCTTCCGCTGCGGTCGTTTCCTCTTCCTCCCCTCACTCCCGCCGCTCGTCTGCCGCCTCTTCCTTGCACTTATCTCCTGCGAATACCCCTCCTACCATGCTCCTCGGCATCCTCGTCTCGATTTCTCCTCGTCCGCGAACTCTTCTTGTTCCCCTCTTCCAGACCCGATTCGCTGGCCAAAATCAGCCGTCCAGATTCTCAAAAATATCGACGGCCGTTTCCCCCCCCCTCTCTTTTGGGAGTGAGCGGGGAAGGCGCGATTACAGGATAAACCAACCTCTTCCAAACCCGACCCGGTGGCGAAAATCAGGCGTCAATATTTTCAAAAATATTGACGGCCGTTTTTCCCCTCTCTTTTGGGAGTGGACGGGGAAGGCACGATTACAGGATAAACCGACTTCTTCCAAACCCCATTTCGGTGGCCAAAATCAGGCGTCAATATTTTTAAAAATATTGACGGCCGTTTTTCCCCTCTCTTTTGGGAGTGAGCTGGGAAGGCGCGATTACAGGATAAACCAACCTCTTCCAAACTCGATTCGGTGGCCAAAATCAGGCGTCAATATTTTCAAAAATATTGACGGCCGTTTTTCCCCTCTCTTTTGGGAGTGAGCGGGGAAGGCACGATTACAGGATAAACCAACCTCTTCCGAACCCGATTCGGTGGCCAAAATCAGGCGTCAATATTTTCAAAAATATTGACGGCCGTTTTTCCCCTCTCTTTTGGGAGTGAGCTGGGAAGGCACGATTACAGGATAAACCAACCTCTTCCGAACCCGATTCGGTGGCGAAAATCAGGCGTCAATATTTTCAAAAATATTGACGGCCGTTTTTCCCCTCTCTTTTGGGAGTGAGGTGGGAAGGCGCGATTACAGGATAAACCAACCTCTTCCAAACTCGATTCGGTGGCCAAAATCAGGCGTCAATATTTTCAAAAATATTGACGGCCGTTTTTCCCCTCTCTTTTGGGGGTGATCTGGGAAGGTACGATTACAGGATAAACCAACCTCGTCCAAACCCCATTCGGTGGCCAAAATCAGGCGTCAATATTTTCAAAAATATTGACGGCCGTTTTTCCCCTCTCTTTTGGGAGTAAGCTGGGAAGGCACGATTACAGGATAAACCAACCTCTCCCAAACCCGATTCGTTGGCCAAACTCAGGCGTCAATATTTTCAAACATATTGTCGCCCGATTTTTGCATGTCCGGGGAGTGTGCCAGGACCTCACGAACTAAGGGAAAACAGCAACTAAGGAAAAACAGCAACGTCTCTCTCTCTCTCTATCTCCCATCCTTGCTCCCGCTGTCTCGCCTCCGACGCGCCTGGCACCTCCTCGGCTGTTATCCCGGTCACATATTGCGAAGGCCTTACGGCCGGCGCCGCCGACCGTGAAGGGCGACGACGACGACGACGAGCGCTCTTGGAGGTAGTTTTGGGGCCTCGTGGGAGGGTATTGGGTGCCGCTTGGGGGCCTCGTGGGGGCCTGCCTTTTCGGGCTTCCTGGGGGTATCCTGGGGGCCTCTTGGAGCTTCTAGGGGCGTGTGGGGGCTTCCTGGGAGCTTCTCTGGCCGAGGGCTCGAAGTATCCGTTCGGGCCCCCGTCTGGGCTCACTCTTGGAGCCGTCTCGGGGGTCTCTTCGGCTGTCTTGGAAGCCTCTTGGGCGGTCTTGGGGCCCTTCTTGGGTCGTTTTGGGGCCCTCTTGGAGGCCTCTTGGGCCATCTTGGGGCGGTTTTGGGGGCCTCTTGGCCTGTCTTGGAGCGTCGGGAAGCTGACGGGGCGATAATGCCGAAATATTTCAAAAACCTAAAGGAAATCTTTGATTTTTCCTCTTTTGAGCCCCTTTGAGAGTGCTCTTGGAGGCCTCTTGAAGCGTTTTGGAAACCTCCTGAGCCGTCTGGAGGCTATCGCGACTAGGACCAATGTTTCGGCGATTCGGGGCCCTCGAGGACCTTTTTGGGGGCCTCTTGGGGCACTTTTGCTACGTCGTGGGGTTTTTTTTTTCGGACCCCGGAACCGCCCGGGGGGGGCCCAGGGAAAGGGAGGGGAGCGGCGACGGCGACGGCGACGGCGAAGACGACGACGACGACAACAGCTGTCATCCCCGTCACATATGCATCTCTCCCCCCCTCCTCCCTTTCAAGCTCCCCCGCCATCATTCCCTGCACATCCCTTCTCTTGCGTTCCTCCCTCCTACTTTCCCACCTCCCGCCCTCGTGCCTCCGTCCTCCTCCTCCGCCCGCCTACATCCTTGTCCCTGCCCTCGTACCCTCCTCCGCTCTCTTTCTCCGCCCTCCTATCTGCATCCCCCCTGCCTTACATCTTCTTCCTCTGCCCTCCTCCTCCTCTACCTTCTACCTCCCTCTTCCTCCTTCGCCTTCCTACCTCCTACCTCACTCTGCCTCCTTTTTCTTTCCCTCCGCCTCCAACTTTCCAAACCCCCGCGCGCGTCGGGCGGAGACACTCACGGGCGGAGGTACGACCAGCACCACCGCCGCCGCCGCCGTCCTCCTGCTGCTCCTCCCCCTCCTGTTCCTCTTCCCTCCTCCTCCTCCTCTTCCTCTTCCCCCTCTACCCTCCTTCTCCAGCCCCTCCCTCAACCTTCCGCCCTCCGCCTCCTCCTTCCTCCTCCACTTCCCTCATCCTTCTCTCCCTCCTTGCTCCCTGTCCCTCCTATCCCTCCTGCCCCTCCTCGTCCCCGCCATCCTTCTGCTACTGGCCCTCCTCCTCCTCCTCCTCCAGCAAGGCTCGCGCGCGAAGGCGCGCCGGGCGGAGGTGCGGCCACCACGGCAGCGCCGCCATCGTCGCCGCCGCCGTTGTCGTCGTCGTCCGCCCCTCATCCTGCTCCTCGTCCTCCTCCCTTTCCCCGCCTCCCTCTTCCTTCTCCGCCTCCTCCCTCCTCCGCCTCCTCATCCTTCCTCCGCGAGCTCCTCATCCTCCTCCTCTCCCTCCTTCCTCTCTCTCCATCCTATCCCTCATGCCCCTCGTCGTCGTCGTCCTTTTCCTCCTCCTCCTCCTCCTCCTCCTCCTCCTCCTCCTCCTCCTCCAGCGGGGCTCGCAAGCCGAGTGTATACACTGTTTGAAAATGCAGGAGGAGGTGGGGGAGGAGGATGAGGAGGAGGAGCAGGAGAAGGAGCCTCGAGCATGCCACCCAGGGTCCCAAACCTCCACAGCACGAAACCTCCAACAGCCGTGAACAAGGCATCTGGGCTGCTGAAGGCCTGGGCTGGGCTTTGGATGTCGAGGTCTTGGTGATATGTTCTAGCTCTCGAGGAAGGTCTCCGAGCCGTTTTGCCGCCGGTCCCGTGGCCCGGCGGGGGCCCCCGGAGGCCGAGCATGGCCCCAGGCCAGCCGCTCCGTTCTTCCTGGGGCGTCGGCTCTCCGGGGCCGCAGCCCTCCAGGCCCAGTGTTCTCGGGCCGCCGATTCTCCGCGGCCCCGCTCGCGCAGTCCTCCTATCACGAGCCGAGCGCGCCGGCCGTCGCGTGCGCAGAGCCCGCCGAGGGGGTGGTCGCCTACCTGCGCGGGGGTCACCTGTCGCAGCCGCAGGTGATGGCCGAGAGCTGGCACGAGGCCGCGGGGCGGCCGGACGGGGGGCGGAGGGCAGGGGTGCAGTCGGGCCAGGGCAGAAGGTTGAGGTCGGTCACCGGGGAGGCTACGCTCGTGTGCTTCGTGTTCGTTGGATGCTCCCTTGCATCCTCGTGGGCGGGAAAGAGGGGGGTGGTGACTGGGGGGGGGATATCATGGCGGGGGCCCCGATATTTCCCCAGATTTCATGGCGCCTCTTCTTATTGCATTGCGTCCCTGGCTCCCCCGCTGGGCCGCGCACATGCCGCCAGTCATGATTAGCACCCCCCCCTCTTGGACACCCCCCTCTTGGTCGGCCGCTCCCGACATCCTGGGGAGGGTACCCTGCAGGATGTTCAGTGTGTGTTTTGGGCAGGCTGGAGGGTCTCATGCTCCTGAAGGATGTTCTGCTGGCCCAGGTCCGACTGTACAAAGACCGGCAGCGAGTCCTGTTCATGTTGCACAGGACTTGCTGTCCGCGCTTTGAAGACAGAGATGCCTCCTGCTCACAAGTGGCCCTGCCGCAGCTGGAGATGATGGTCGCCGAGAGCCGGCACGAGGCCTCGTCGGCGTCACCCCAGCATGCTCATACTCTTGTCATCGCTCGGGCGTGCGCGCTCCGGCGAGGATCATCGAGGAGCACCCTGGATCATCCTGCGAAACATAAGCGCACGAAGCCAGACAGGCACGGGGGAAGGGCGCCCGAGCGATGGCAAGTACTATGTGTGCGTCGCCCCCCGCCCCCCCCCCCACCCCACCCCACCCACCCAGGGGTGACGCGCGCGCCGAGAAATCGAACAGTATTGGCTCCGTGGCGGGCGCTCTCCGGCCACAACCGCTCGGGAGGCAACAGTTCAGTGCAAGGTGGCTGTACTGCAGGCTCGGGTCGGGCACGTGCCTCTGAGGAGGACACGTCGTACCAGTGTGCTCTGTTCCGTCCGCCTCGAGGGGCCAACCCAACAAGACGTGCGCGCTCGTGACCCACAGGTCCGACGCCCCGGAGACATTGGAGCGGCAGGCTTTTGGCAGTTCTCGGCCTTCGGGTGCCCTCGCCGCGCCTCGGGACCGTCGACGAACGACTCGGGGCAAAGGAAGTCCGGCCCATGGGGAAGTGGTCCAGACCTCCGGGGCCCGCGCGCCGGAAAAATGGGAGCGGCCAACTGCCTGGACGTGCGCGCACGCGAGTCTACTCAGGAGGAAAAGAAACACACAGACACAATTCCTCGATTCCCCAGAAAATATGGGAAAACATGGGAAATGGGGGGAAGACAGAAACCCAGAACATACGGGAAAAGATTGGGCATATTTTCATTTGTGTGTATTTATTTGTGTGTGTCCTGGGGCCCCTTCAGTCTGGACGTGCGCGCACGCGAGTCTGCGTGGGTCTCGAGCAGGCGCGTGGCGCGCACGGGGCTCGCAGCGCGAGGCCGGCCTCGCGGCCTCGGGGGGGGGGCCGCGTGCGTGCGCGCGGCCGGGCGCGTGCGTCCTCCTGTGGGCCCCCCCTGCGGGTCGAGGCTGTCCGCGGCTGGGCCCGCTCCCCAGACGTCCGCCGAGCTAATTTTTTCAGCCCGCGGCCCCCGAGGTTCCGACCTCTTCCCTGGGGGTGGGTTTTTCGTCCCGGATCCATGTTCGTCAGGAGGAAATGAGACACACAGACACAATGAAATCCTCGATTCCCCAGAAAATATAGGAAAGTATGGGAAGTGGGGGGGAAGACAGAAACCCAGAAAATATGGGAAAATGTGGGGAATCTTTTTATTTGTGTGTAGTTATTTGTGTGTCCTGGGGCTTCAGTTCGATGGTTCCCAGGCCCGATGAGGGGCCTTGGATCTGCACGAACGGAATGGGCACGGAAAGGACGGGCACAACGCCCAACAGCGGATCTTGTTCATTTTGCACAGGTCTCGCGGTCCACGCCGCCGCGGCCTGTGTCCATTCGAGACAGAAGGCCGCCTGCCCAACGGCGGCCGCTGTTGGCTTGGGGCAACATTTGCTGTTGGGCACTGTGCCCTTTTTTTCCGTACCCATTGCGGGCGTCCAGATTGGAGGCCGAACCGGCTCGGCTCGGTCGGCTGCCGCGCCGCAGGCTCGGTGGCCACATGCGAGCCCTACCCCGCCACCCCACGATCTCTACAGGGGGGAAGTGGGGTTCCCTTCGCTCAGGAGGTCCCGAGCGAAGAGGCCCCCACCTCCCCCCTGAGAAATCTGCGGGCGGTTATGATTCGGGTGCTACCCTGACACGTCGATTAGTGAATTGTCCGTCTTCGGTTCTCGAGAGGGCGCCGCGGCCATTATTTTCCAGGCTTGCCGCCGCCAGGTTTGGGCCCGAGGTCGTTTTCACTAAACCACGTTTTACTAAAGGGAGGTCTGTCCATCCCCGGATGATGTTCCAACCTACCTTAGCCTCGATCACCAGGACGCCGCGCGGCACGCGCGATACGCAGGGTTTACCCTGTCAGCCCACAGGAGGTTCAGCGCACAACGCCTCATGAACCAGGGTAATTAGGGGCGTTTTTTACGCCCTTGACAACTCACTTAAGCCCTGATTGCCAGAAAGCCTTTCGAGCACCAAGAAAAGTGCCGAAACTGGAGGGTTTCCACGTGTCGGGCCCTGGGAGGCGATACTCGTTTTACACTGTTTCGATACTTTTCTGGGTGCTCGAACTTGTTTCTAGGATGTGGTCCTGAAGTACGATGGGCGCAACATCACCATGATCAGCAAAATGTAGCTCAACTCTCCGGCGTGTTCGTGATAATCAGATCTAACAGGTCACGTTGCGCGTAGGTTGCTCGACTTTATCAGAGAAGCCGTGCTCTACGCAGCGCGCCCTGAGAAATTGACCCGCTGCCATTGGAACAACAGCATCCTACAGGCGCCCTTCTAGGCCGCGCTCTGTCCCTCGGTCTCGGTTTTTGGCATCGCTCGGACGTGTGCATTTTTTCTCGGCGAGAACCATCGAGGACCATCCTGGACCGTCGAGCAAACAAAAACGCGCACGAAAAACCGACACATGCGCAGGAACTGGACGTCCGAGCGACGGCAAGGGTGGGTCTCGGTTTCGTCTCGGCCTCGCTGCCCGCGGGGGCCGGCCTCTCCGCGGGCCTCCTGCAGCGCCGCCGTGGGCGGCCCTTTCTGTGCGCAGGTGGCCCGCCTGCTGTACGCCGACGATGGCGGCGAGCTGGTGCTGTGCTCCCGCGACGCCTTCTTCGAGCCCGGGGGCGGCCAGAGGCGCCCCCTGGTCCAGCCCCGAGGTCCTGGCGCTGCGCTGTGTTCACACGGGGCGTGTGCGCCCAATGCCGGGCCCTGGGGCCCTCACAGATCGATCCTGCTCGCGAAAGGTGGCGCGGAACGATGGAGTCCGGGCTTCGTGTTTGTTTGCGATGTTACATTTGCTTGCGATGTCCGATCTCAGGGAAGGTGCCTCCAGGATTCCCGAGGAGGCCCACACGGCCTCCAGGGCTCTCCTCAGGAGGCCCAAAGGGCCCCGGGAGCTCCAGAATGGAGCGACGAGTTGGGAGCGCCGTGGGCCAGGGGCACCTCTGGCAACCCCCGACGAGCGCGTGCGCGCGCGCGCGGTCACGGCGGAGGACTTGACGAAGAACATACTGCATGAACATCAATTTCTGGCGTTGCGCGGATCTCTTGGATCCGCGCTGCCCCCCCCCGGCGGCGCCTCTGGCGCCGCCCGCCAGGGAGGGGGGTCCACCGCAGATCCAAGAAGTCCGCGCGGAGCGCCAAGCGTTTGTGTTTTTGTTGCCGTTTTTTCTTCTCAGGACCCCGCCGCCTTGCAGTTCGACAAGGTGGTCAGCGTGGACAAGGCCGGAGCGGACGTAGCGCTGGTGAAGCTGCAGATCGGCTACCCCCCCATCCTGTACACCGACGTGCTCTCCATGCTCCGCCTGGGGTCCCGGTGGTGGATCGTGGCCAAGAGTTCCGACTGCGAGCCTTTCCGGGCGGCCTGACGGCCTCCCCCAGCGCCGCGTTGGCGATTCGGATCGAAAAGAGGCCTCGGCCTCCTCCTCGTCCATGATGTTCGGCGGCGACCCGGGGGAGGGGGGAAGTCAGATGGGGCGCGCCTCCTCAGGAGGCTCAGAAGGCCTTGGGCCTTGCCAGACGTCTTCGCAGCCCTCTCCGAGGACCCAGGCGGCTCCTCGGAAGGCCGTACTCACGGGCTTCTGAGGAGCCCCGCCCCCCTCTGGGAACCTCCTTGGCCTCAGGGGATGGTGGCGGTGCATCAGTCACCACTGAGAGCCGTCGACTTTCTACAGTCGGGGTGGATTGGAGAGGGCACGCGAGAGGACACGAGACTCTTCCGATGGCCACATTGCCAGTGGAACGCAGAGGGCATGGGTCGCGAAACACAGGACAAGGGCACCCTTGTTTGGGCAGGGTCGGCCTATCAATCAGGCTCGACTGTAGGCACCGCCGCCTTTCCTCGATGGGCACGCAGGGTTCGTCAGAGGGTGTCGCTGTATATATTTTCGCGGCGTGTGCTCCTCCTTGCGCGGCGTGTGCTCCTCTCCGGAGGGATGAGAAGCGACACCAACACCACCAGGGGGCCACCTCCAGCGAAGAGGTCCACGATGCCCCCCCGAGCTGGGCACGGGATGTCTCGAGCGAGAGGGGGGGTGACCCCACCATCGGGGAGACCCCCCTTGCTCCTCGCACCTCCTCGCCCTGGCAGTGTCGGTGTCGCCCTTCCTTGCTCCTGTCCGCCGCCCCCCTCTTACCAGCCTGGAACATATCCCTGTCCCTATGCTGGGCACCTCCTCATCACGATGCCAATCTTAGGGACTCCCTTTGAAGGCGAATCCCCAAGATTGTCATCGCCTTTTGCCGTGTCAATCTTAGGGATAGGGATACCTTCGAGGCTGGTAACCCTCCCTCTGCCGCCGTGCCCCCGGCCCCTCGCCGCTCCAGCCGCCCCCCCCCCCCGCCTCCTCGCCGTGCGCCCTCGCCCTGCCTCGCCCTCCGCGCTCTGCTCCGCCTCCGGCCCGTGGCCCTTCTGCGCTCGCGGGAGGAGGCCCAGAGGGTCGGGAGCTGGGCGAGGGCTGCTATAGAACCGTGGCTGCTAAAACGGCCCTCCTGGAAGGAGAAGACAGCTTCCCCCGGAAGGAGGCGCGGCACGCGAAACGGTCAACGGGCTTCTTCCCGGAAGGACGAAGACAGCTTCCCGGAGGTCGATTTTAGCAGCCACGGATTTAGCAGCCCTTGCCCGGCTTCCGAGAGCTCGGGCCCCTTCGCACCGGATTCACGAGGTTGGCAGGGCGGTCGGGGCTCCAGGGGCGGGGGTCAGTGCAAACGGGGGTCAGTCAGGGCGCCAGATCTTGCAGAACCCTGCAGGTCACCAGTTTGAAACATATCCCTATCCCTATGTTTGACATCACCTCACCTCGATGCCGATCTTAAGGATTCCCTCAGTTTTTGAGGGCCTATCCCTAAGATTGTCCTCGCTTTTTGCTCGCCCATCTTAGGGATAGGGATACGTTTGAGGCTGGTTAGCAGGGCCAGGGCGGCTATCGTCCAGGTCGAGGTGCAGGATCCTGCAAGATTTCCCGCAGGATCCTGCAGGACCCTGCAACGCCCGACTGACCCAGGTCTGGATTGACCCGTGTCAGTGCGTCCCCGAGGCGGTCTCTTTTTGCCCTCTGCCTCGCGGGGTTTCCTCTTCTCCTGGCAACTCCCCGTCAGATCTGTCTCGCCAGCCTTCATCCCCTGCGGGCAGCTGGAGGAAGTAGCAGGTGAGCACCCGCTCCCGTTCAGCGCCCTGCCTGAATTGGCGTGGGTCTGAAGCACCCCCTAACTGTCCCGGTCCTCGTTCTCCCCCTTCGCTCCTTCCGCTTCCCTCATTGCTCTTCCTCTTTCTTCCTCCCTCCCCAGTCTCTGGGACCCAGGGCTTCTACCCATCTTCTTGCGATTTCCTGTGCCAACTCTTCGTCGCGTCGCCGCCGACGCGGAGACAAACAGGTAAATGGCCGTCTCCAAGCATTTGCCCCTTCGGCGAGGTGAAGAGGCAGGAGCAGCAAAGACGCCTGGAATGTCAGAGGGCTCCAGGGCCCATGGTGGGTACAGATGCGGCTTCGTGGCGGAGGGGGCCCGTGGTCGGCTTGTCGGGCACCGGCCAACGAAGACACTCGGAAGCGGACAGGACAGCGTGCCTCCGTGTACATGTTTACGGGGGGTGGGTAGACCTCCTACCCTGACACGTCGATGAGCGCATTGGCCGTTTTCGGTCCGCGAGAGGGCGTCGCGGCCCTCATTTTTGCGGGGCCAGGTCCGTCGGCTTCGGCCCTAGGCCGTTTCCATGAAAGGGAGGTTTGCGAAAGAGAGGCTCGTCCACCGCCGAACCTACCTTGGTAGGTGGTAGGGCTTCTGGCAGGCGGCGGAGAGAAAAAGACGACGATGGAGAGGGCGGAGCCTGGGGTTCGACGTCGTCCCGTCACGTGTTGCAGCGTGCGTCCAGAACTTCCACAGAACTTCCACAGAATGGGGCTTCCCCAAAACTTCCACAGAACTTCCACAGAACGTGCGTGTGATCAAAGTGGGGCTTCCCCAGAACTTCCACAGGGGTCCGGCCACCAGGCCGGACCGCGCGGTGACTTCTGCAGTATCCAAAGGCTGATTGTTGAAGGCTCTGGCGGTCACCCGGGTGATCGGGCCCGCCCCCCTCCCGTTCCCCCCCCTGGATAGATTCGACCTTGTCTGTCGTGCAGGTCCGGAGGAAGTGCGCAGTACCGGTTTGCGCGGGCATGTTCAGGGCTGGACAGTGCGAAAGGGTTCGGTTATCGACCTGCACCTCCTCCCTCCCCCCGATAACCCAGGCTTTCGTCGGAAAGTGCAAACACGATCATTTAGGGGAGCGTTGTACAGTGACGTGCGGATTGTAGCAATGTCTTTCCCAAGGGGATTGGAGCAATTTCGATCTTCGGGGGATTCTAACAATTTTGGTACCCAGGGGATTGTTGCAAATTCGGTTCCCGAGTTCGTCACGCTGGGACGATGCAAGTTTCAGTTGCACCATTCGTGCCTGGGCGAGCGAGTTGCGTAGGTGTGTGCGCGTTGTTGGGGTGCGGTGGCATCTCGTAGCGCTGATGCTGGCAACGCGCCAGCAGTCTCAATGTTCCAAAGGCGTGTGTGTGTGTGTGTATGTGTGTGTGTGTGACTGCGCGGCCTCGCCTCTGTGCATCATGCTTGTTCGTTATGCTTCCCTTGGCCACGCTCGCTGGCACAGGCGGTGCGTGCGGGAACGTTTGGGCAGGCCGTCCGTGGTTCTGAGGGGTCGACGATGGAACTCGACGCTCTGCGTGTGGCTCGTGCTCGTCCTGCGTGGGACGTTCCAGAAAGGGCCCCACCGCCTTCGAGGGATTGATCGAGGGCCTCGCCTCCGAGGGCCCCCTGCGTACGATACCCTTCCCGAAGCGGTGCTTGCGCCAAGGGGATCTTGTTCTGCCCGGGCCTGCGTGCCAGTCCGGCAGCAGCCACGTCGTCGCCGACGCCGCACCGTGGCCGCCTCGTCGCCGCCCGTCGTTTGTCAGGAGGGAAAAAAACACACAGACACAATTGATCGTCGACTCCCCAGAAAATATAGGAAGATATGGGCAGTGGGGGGGAAGACAGAAACCAAGAAAATATGGGAAAATATAGGGAATCTTTTTATTTGTGTGCATTTATTTGTGTGTTCTGGGGCCCCTTCAGTTTGGGAGCGCGTGCCCGTTTGGCGGCTGCCGTCGCCGTCGCGGCCCCGTGGCCGCCGGGTCGCCGACCGTCGTCTGGGCCGCCGTGCTGGTCTGGCGGCCATGTCGTCGCCGTCTCCGCCCCGTGGCCGCCTCGTCAGCGCATAGATTGCACAGCATGCGCTGCGAGCGATTGTGCAACATCGCCTGCGCCGTGTAGATTGCACATCAGGGCTTCGTTGCATCATTTTCCACGACGTAGACTGCACCGCATAGATTGCACTACATGCGTTGCGCAGTATAGAATGCACCGCAGATGTTGCACCACATAGATTGCACAACATATATTCCACAGCATATATCGCACACGTGGACTGCACCACATAGGTTGCGCAGCTCATTGCACAGCAAAGACTGCGCAGCACGGATTGCACCGAATCTGTTGCGCCACATCGACTGCTCCACATATGTTGCACCGCGTAGATTGCGCAAGCTATATTGCACAATGCGTACGTGTTTATATGTATGCATGCATATGTCTATATATATATATATATATATTATAAAGAATATCGGAGTCGGCCGGGTGAAGGGGGGCCGGGCTGCTGCCTGTACCCCCCTGGGGCGCCCCTCGGGGGGTTCTGGGGGGTCCAGAGCTCAGGGACGGCCCGGGCCCGCCCGGGCCGCGACAGGCTAAGGGCGTCCCAGGAGGGCCCATCGGTTGCATTTAGGAGTGGCCCTTCGCTGGAGTGACTTTTGATGCGGGCTCACTGGGGCCTCGCGATCGCCGAACGCGAGGCGGCAGTGGCGTCTTCCGAGCTTGTTTGGCCCCCCCGCGGCCCCCAAAAAGCCACGCACCAAAGGTCACTCTTACCCAGGGTCACTCTTGCGTGTAGCCGAGCCCAGGACGGTCCTAAGGGGCCCCGAAGACACTCAAGATGCCCTCGAGACGGCCGACGAGGACTCCAGCGCGCTCCAGGACGGACCCAAGAGGCTCCCCAAGAGGGCCATGGGAAGCAAAAGTCATGTATTTTCCGAGGGTTTTGTTGAAGGATTGGGGCGCTCTCGCTTTTCCCGCTTCCCAGCGCTCCCTCACGGCCTCGGAGGCCTTTCAGATCGCTCCAAGGCGGCCCACGAGGCCCCGAAGAGGGCCTCAAGACGGCCCAGGAGGCTCCCAGACAACCCAAGTGTGCCTCAAGAGCTTCCCAAGAAGGGGTCCAGAGGGGGACCGCGAACAGATATTTCGAGGTCTCTGGCCCTAGAGGCCCCCAATAGGCCCCCGGAGGCCATCAAGAGGCTCCCACGAAGCCCTGTGAGGCCCCGAAGAGGCCCCCAGGAAGCCCCGTGAGGCCCCCAAGGGGTCCCCAGGGAACGCCCAAGAGGCCCCCCAACACACCCCAACGAATCATGTCCCCAGAAAGCCTTCTTGGGACATAGTTCATCATAGGCCCGAGAGTCTCCAGAGGCTCCGAAGCACCATCGCGCTACTGGAGAGCTGTGCGGGAAGTTGACTGGAAACATGATTGATCGCCTTCTTGCGGCCCTCCGCGGATCGTTTCGCAAAAAGTTGCCCCAAGTGCCCTCTTGAAACGACGACCACGACGAAGACGACGAAGCGACGAAGACGAGGACGACGACTACAACGACGACGGCGCGCCCCAAGAGGCGACGACGACATTACAACGACGACGACGACAGCACGCCCCCACAGGCTCCCCAAGACGCCCCCAAAGCCCACGTTACCAGAAGGCTTTCTGGGAACCCGATTCATCAGGCCTCCGCCCCCCCACGCAATCATCTTCCCCGAAAGCCTTCCAGAATGCGGATTGACATGCATGGACTTCTCACTGCCCATAATGCGTTCAGCGTTCTTCACTTCCCGCTCAAACCGTCTGCGGTCCACCACTTCAGTGGAGCACTGAACTCGTCAAGGCCTAGGGCTTGCCAGAACCTGAGCGCGCGCGAAGCGCGCGCGATGGTTCCAGTATGTATGCATGTATGTATGTATGTATGTATGTATGTATGTATGTATGTGTGTATGTGTGTATGTGTGTATGTGTGAATGTGTGTATGTGTGTATGTGTGTGTATGTGTGTACGTTTGTATGTGTATATGTGTGTATGTGTGTATGTATGCATGTATGTGTGTATGTATGGATGCATGCATGCATGAATGCATGCATGCATGCATGCATGCATACATGCATGTATGTATGTATGTATGCATGTGTGTAAGTATGCATGTATGTGTATGCATGTATGCATGTATGCATGCATGTATGCATGCATGTATGTATGTATGTATGTATGTATGAATGTATGTACAAATGTATGTATGTATGTATGTGTGTGTATGTGTGTATGTGTGTATGTGTGTATGTGTGTATGTGTGTATGTGTGTACGTGTGTATGTGTATATGTGTGTATGTGTGTATGTATGTATGCATGTATGTATGTATGTATGGATGCATGCATGCATGCATGTATGCATGCATGCATGTATGCATGTATGCATGTATGCATGGATGCATGTGTGCATGTGTGCATGTGTGCATGTATGCATGTATGCATGCATGTATGCATGTATGTATGTATGTATGCATGCATGCATGTATGTATGTATGTATGTATGTACGTATGTATGTATGTATGTATGTATGTATGTATGTATGTATGTATGTATGTATGTACGCATGTAAGCACATACCCCTCCCGCTCGGGGCACCTCCCCGTGACATCTGCGCAGCGCTCCCGCATCGCGCTTCCCGGCCTCCAGGGGGGCCCCCCGAACGCCCGAGGACAGCCCAAGACGACCCCAGGAAGCTCTCAGAAAGTAGAATAACGGCCCAAGACGCTCCAAAGCAAAACCCAAGATAGCCTTCGGACGGCTCTCCAGGCTCCCAGCAAGCCTCTAAGAGACCTCAAGAGAGCTCCGAGAGGCCTCCCGAGAGTGCCCAGAGTACCGAACCTCGTTAATTTTAATTTTTGTTCCCAGGCGTCTGGCCTTCTCACCATTCCATGCTTCCAGCGCTCCAAGACGGCCGAAAAGGCCCCCAAGACCGCCCCCGCCTAAGAGACCCCCAAAACGGCCCCAAGACGCTCCGAGAAGGCCCCAAGATGGCCGAAGAGGCGCCCAAGACAGCTCCAGACCACCCCAGAACAGGCCCAAGATGGGCCCAAGAGCGGGAGCAGGAGGCCTCCAGAGACCTCCGAGAGGACTCGGGGACCCCCCAGAGGCCCCCAACACACCCCAGACCCCTGAGAGGCCCCAAACAAGCCCCGACGAGGCTCCCCAAACAGCCCAAGAGAGCTTCGAGAGCCGTCCCGAGGGAGCCCGAAGAGGGTAAAATTTTTGATTCTACAGGCTTACGCCACATCCGCCGACCCCTTCTGTGACTGTTGCGAGGCCAGGAGTTTCTGGCCAGCGGCGTCTTGTGTGAGGGTGCGGTGTCGCGCGCGGGTGGTGGCAGATACGTAGGGGGTCCACATGTTTGCGTGATGCCGGTGGTCTGGGGCGTGTTTTGCGAGCGCTTTGCGTGCTGTGCACCCGGGTGCGGGGTGTCCTTCTGGGAGGTCGGCCTCTCGCCCCTCAACCAAGTGGAGGAGCACCGGAAGACGAAAGGAGCAAGAGTAGCGTGCGGAAGCTGTGATCAGCGAAGCATCACCGCGAAAGATGTGGCAGATGAGTCGAAACGGGTGAAGAGGCTGTTGACGTTCGCAGCGCGCACGAAACAGTTCGCGTAGCAGCAGCACGTCGCGTAGCACAGCGCCGAGCAAGATTGTGAGCACGTCGCGAGGAAGAGCAAGGCTGCATGCGCGGAGTGCATTGCAGTTGGCTTGACGGCTCGCAATGCGGAAGCGTCTGGTGGTCTTTTGGAGGCCTCCTGGGGGCCTCTTGGGGGCTCCTTGGGGCGTCTTGGCGGCCTCTTGGGGGCCTCTGGCGGCCTCTTGGGGCACTCTTGGGGCCCCCTGGGGCTCGTGGGGGCGGGAAGCTAGATTTTTGAATTTTTGGTTGCCCTCTTGGGTTCCTCTTGGTGCCGTCTTGGGGCCTTCTAGGACCGTTTTGGGGACCTCTTGGGGCGTCTTGGGGCCATATTGGGCCGTCGTGGGGCCGTCTTGGGGGCCTCTTGGGCTGTCTTGGGGCGGTCTTCAGGGCACGAGACGAATTTGTGAAAACTATACGTTTTACGAAGGAAAGGAGCATTTTTTTCCGTCTAGGGACCCTCTTGGGACGCATCTTGGAGGCCCCTTGGGGGCGTCTTGGGCCAGCTGGAGGCCATCTCGGGTGTTTTCGATCGCTCTTGGACCGTGTGGGACCATGTTCAGCTCTCTGGGAAGCCACTTGGAGCGCTCCTGGAGCGCTCTTGGGGCCGTCTTCGGGGCTCTCTTGGGCCGTCTTCGGCGCCTCTTGA
>CAUYUJ010014624.1:116984-253133 GCA_963575745.1 Prorocentrum cordatum
AAATGCGCGGAAGAACGTCAGAGGACGACGCTTGAGTCCAATAATAGGAAACGGAGAGCCGAGGCGGAAGCGAAGCCGCTGACGTGCGCGGCGTGCGGAGGAGCGTTTTCAGACACGAAACATTTGAGGCAGAGCCAAAAAGAACATCATCGATGGTCGAATCAAAAAAAGGTGGTGTGCGGAAGCTGCGCGGCACTCGGGTTCACAGCCCGCAGTTGCCAGGCGTATCAGTGCAGCGGCGCGTGCAAGAGAAGACTACCGAAGTCGGCGTTCCCCGACCCTCACAATGTCCCGCGCGACGCAAAAAAAGGCACTCTGAAGTGCAAGACCTGCAAATGATGCCGAATCGGGCGCGCGCGCTGAGGAAAAAGGAGAACGAGGACAGGAGAATGGGGGGTGAGGCGGAGGACACAGGGGAGAATCATCGAACGTGTCGAGGTGACGGGCCATGAACAAGAGGAGGGGGACGAGGAGGAGGGGGACGAGGAGAGGGTGGTTGAGGAGGAGGATGAGGGGGACACTGAGAGGAGGCTCTGGGTTATGGTCTTTGGGTGAGAGGTTCTTGTATGTGTATCGGAATTTCGCGGCACTCCTTTCGGGGGCCTCTGGAAAGCAGTTTTGACGCCACTGGGGGGCCGACGTGGACAAGGCGGGTGAGGGGGAGGAGGAGGGGGACGCGGAGGAAATGTTCTGGGTCATGGTTTTGGAATTCTTCGCCTCGGGAGCGCGAATCCCGCTTGTGCGATGATCGCTGGGATCTCTGGTGGTGCTTCTCGCGGGACTCTTGGAGGCAGTTTCGAAGCCTCTTGGGGGCCGTTTTGGGGCCGTTCTGGGGCCTCTTGGGGGGCCTCTTGGGGCCTCTTGGGGGCGTCTTGGGGGCCTCTTGGGGCCTCTCGGGGCCTTTTAGGGCCGTCTCGGGGCGGAAGGCTCGGGATGTCAGTTCGGGCTCCCTCTCTTGGGCCCCTCTTGGGGCCGTCTTGGGGCTCTCTTGGGCCGTCCTGGGGGCCTCTTGGGCTGTCTTGGCGCCCTCTTGGGCGGACTTGGGCGCGTGTTGGGGGCCTCTTGGGCCGTCTTGGGGCGGTCTTGGGGTGCTCTTGGACCGTGTTCAACGCCGTGAAGGCCGAGAAGCCGTATATGATCAAAATGTACGTTTTCCATAGGAATTTGAAGATTTTCGGCTCTTCGGCCCTTCTGAGAACTGCTCTTGGAGGCCTCATGGGCCGTCTTGGAGGCCTCTTGGCCCGTCTTGGGGCCATCTTGGGCGCCTTGGAGCGTTCGTTTGGCGTCTCGGGGCCCTCGTGGGCCGTCTTGGAGGAGTCTTGGGGCCTTCTTGGGCCGCCTTGAGAGACTTTTGAGCCCAAAGAAGCTCCGTGAGTCGCTCGGGCGGGGCCATGGGGGGGGGGTCAAATCGCCAGTTTGGGGTCCCTGGGGGGGGACTGTAGGGGGGGGAACTATCTCACACGCCTAGGGACCCACAAGGGGTCGGCGGATTTCCTTCAATGGTTTCCCAACGTTTTTCGCATTCTCACATTTTCCCGCTTCCAGCGCTCAAAGACCGAGGTACTTTTGAAAAGAAGGAATTCCAGAGATTCCTCTTTTCCAGTTCAACAATTACGCCCCCCCCCTGGGTGTCCACACCTTCCCGGAACATCTGTGGAACGCTCACGGTATCGCGCGTTCCGGCTCTGGGGGAACCCCAACGCGCCCAAGGACAGCCCAAGACGGCCCCAAGAAGCCCGTAGCCATTTTGGCTCAAGGTGAGTTTTCGTCTTCCCGCATCGCAATTGAACATTCATTGTTACACTTCTTGGCCATCGTCGACTCAGCAATGGGACGCTGTCTGATTTGTTCGGCGACATCGGCGCTTGCTTACACAGTGGGCGCCGACGTGCAGCTCATGCAGATGTCATGGCATGGACCGGACGGGTCAGAGGCGGCAAAGCTACGGACTGAAGACTTCACGGCGACGGCCGGTCATACGCCGAGCCCAACGCCCAGCCCAACTGCGCCGCTTTGCTTTATTGTCTGCAGGTTGTCACTGGCACTGGGACCAACAATCAAGGCAGCGTCGACGTGAGCGTGGACGTGGGCAGTGGACCTGTGCAAGAAGCCTCCGGTGTCTTTGACCAAGGTGCAACAGTGCTTTCAAAGTGTTTTTCTAGCGCGGTCCTGGCGCTGCAGATGCGCAATCCAACAACGGATGGCTGGGCAGGCAGCATGACGTATTCCACAGATGGTGGCAACACGTACGTATCTGTTGCATGCGCAGACTGTTCGGGGACTACAGATTCAGGCTCCATGGTTTTCGATGGAGACACCGACGGAGCCATCATGAGTTCGACTCAGTGCCTCAATGGAAATACGTGCAGCTTCATTATGCCGACTCTTGCGCCGACGATGGCGTCGACGCCAGCACCAACGCCCGCACCGACGACGTCGTCGTCCTCCGCCACCGGCGACCCGCACTTGCAGAACATGTTCGGTCAGCGGTTCGACTTGGTGAGGACAGGCACGTCCGTCTTGGTCAGCGTTCCGCGCGGAACGCCCGTCGAGGATGCGCTGCTTGTTGTAAAGGCTGACGCGCGTCGATTGGGGGCACATTGCTCGGACATGTACTTCCGGGAGGTCAACGCCACAGGGACGTGGGCGAACAAGGTGCGGCCTGGAGGGTTTCACTTCGACGCTCGCGACGCGCGTGACGAGACGCCGAAGTGGCTGAAACTCGGGCTTGTGGAGCTCAAAGTCGGCAGCGGTCACACCGACAAGGGGCAGCCTTATCTGAACGTCTACGTCAAGAACCTTCAGCGCACTGGGCATCGTGTCGGAGGTCTGCTGGGAGAGGATGACCACACGGAGGCGGCGGCGCCCGAGGAAGGGTGCCAGAAGATGATGTCCCTCGAGACGCGTGTGTATGGTCAAGTTTCGGATTTGCAGGGCTCCGTCGCAATCGGCTACTGAGCCGGGGGCTCCCAGCTCCGCGCGGGGCGGTCGAGCCCGCCCGCCCGCCCGCAAAGGGTTGATCCTTCCCGCCGGCTTTTTCGCCGTGCCGAAGCATGGTGCAATGACCCACCAATCGCTGGCATCTTTTGCCACTTTTGCTCGCCACGGGCTCGCGAATAGTCTCTCGCATTACTGCAGGGAGCGGCGACGGAACCTGCCATAAAAAAAGATGGCCCCAAGAAGCTTCCAGAACGTACAGGAAAGGGCAAATACGCTCTCTAGCAACCCAAGATAGCCTTCGGTCGGCTCTCCAGGCGTCCAGAAAGCCTCCAAGAGACTTCTAAGACCGAGGAACTTGGAAAAAAGGGACTTCCAGAAATCTAATTTTTCTCCCCGTTGGGATTCCTACTCTCTATCCTCTTCTTCCAACCCCATCAGGACTGCGGGGTCACATGCAAAGACTTTGCGAGAATGCTGTTGAACTCTCCGACGCTGCCTTGGCACTCTCTTGGATCGTCTTCGTGTCCCATTGGTTGCCCTTGAAACCATCGTAGAGACCGAGATCCCATGATCCCGTGAATTGAGACAAAACATAATGTTAGAATTTCAGTTTTTCAAACTCACCCCCGCTGATTATTTCCACGAAGATCACGAGAGGCATCCCAACAGACCGTGGCCTGCATCCAGAGAACTTCTATCCCACAGCCCAGGCACGGCAACTTGAAACAACAAGGGAGGCAATCCCATACTTCTTTTTTTCGAGTTCGCCCCCCTGTCTACTCTTGCACAACGGACCACAATTAAGGCCCCCCTCAGCTCCTAGAGTAGAACCCAGGAAGCCTTTGAGGGCACCAAATCGTTGAATACCTAATGGGGATGAATGATTTCTGCGTTTCCGCAGTCCCCATTTTATGCGATTCCGAAGCTTGCTCAGGGCCTCTAAGAGAGTCCCTGGATGAAAGAAACGACAACCATGCTACTCCATGTTTAAGCCCATCAAATCTATCTAGAATTTGAGCGCGCGCGAAGCGCGCGATGGTTTCAGTACATATAGAAATACACACACACCTGTTCAATCTTGCACAACATATATTGCACACGATAGGTGACACCGCATATTCTGCCCCACATCGATTACTCTACAAAGGTTGTGAGAGCCACACTTCGTGGGGTCCACGCTGGCTAACACATTGAATGCGCCGCAGCGGCCCCGCCCGAGTTCCCCTCGACCAGCAAGACGACGGAGCTGACATCTCTTCCGCGGCGCAAGGCCTGTGGATATTGAGTGAGGGCGCATCCGCCAGCGGAGCCTAGCGGAGGCCCCGCGGGGGCTGGCGCAAGGACTGTACGGCCTCCCACGTTGGAGACCGCGTGACGGGGAGCGATAGGTGGGGGGGCAGCGAGGGTTGCCCCAGAGGGTCTTGGATGCCGGCGGGTGCTTCTTGGAAGCCACCACTTGATCGTCTTGGGGCCACAGCTGGACCGCGGGCTTGTCCACTAGTGCGACAGGAGGCCGCATGCCCACCAGCGGCCGCTGTCGGGTTTTGACATCATTTGCTGTTGGGAATCGTGCCTATTCTTTGTATGTGAATGAACTCCCCTGGCATCTCTCGGACGTGTGTATTTTTTCTCGGCGAGAACCATCGAGGACCATCGAGCAAAAAAAAGAGGCACGACACCGAACAATGCACGGGATCTGGACGTCCGAGCGATGGCAAGTGATTCTGGGCGTGCGCGGGATCGCCAAAAACACCGCTTGGGCCCAGCCCTGGAGGAGGAGGATGAGGAGGAGGAGGAGGAGGAGGAGGCGGAGGAGGAGGAGGAGTCCAGAAAGATAGCGTGCGATGGGTTGCCCCAGAGGGTCTTGGATGCCCCAGAGGGTTGCCCCAGAGGGTCTTGGATGCCGGCGGGTGCTTCTTGGAAGCCACCACTTGATCGTCTTGGGGCCACAGCTGGACCGCGTGCTTGTCCACTAGTGCGACAGGAGGCCGCATGCCCACCAGCGGCCGCTGTCGGGTTTTGACATCATTTGCTGTTGGGAATCGTGCCTATTCTTTGTATGTGAATGAACTCCCCTGGCATCTCTCGGACGTGTGTATTTTTTCTCGGCGAGAACCATCGAGGACCATCGAGCAAAAAAAAGAGGCACGACACCGAACAATGCACGGGATCTGGACGTCCGAGCGATGGCAAGTGATTCTGGGCGTGCGCGGGATCGCCAAAAACACCGCTTGGGCCCAGCCCTGGAGGAGGAGGATGAGGAGGAGGAGGAGGAGGAGGAGGCGGAGGAGGAGGAGGAGTCCAGAAAGATAGCGTGCGATGGGTTGCCCCAGAGGGTCTTGGATGCCCCAGAGGGTTGCCCCAGAGGGTCTTGGATGCCGGCGGGTGCTTCTTGGAAGCCACCACTTGATCGTCTTGTGGCCACAGCTGGACCGCGGGCTTGTCCACTAGTGCGACAGGAGGCCGCATGCCCACCAGCGGCCGCTGTCGGGTTTTGACATCTTTTGCTGTTGGGAATCGTGCCTATTCTTTGTATGTGAATGAACTCCCCTGGCATCTCTCGGACGTGTGTATTTTTTCTCGGCGAGAACCATCGAGGACCATCGAGCAAAAAAAAAGAGGCACGACACCGAACAATGCACGGGATCTGGACGTCCGAGCGATGGCAAGTGATTCTGGGCGTGCGCGGGATCGCCAAAAACACCGCTTGGGCCCAGCCCTGGAGGAGGAGGAGGAGGAGGGAGGAGGAGGAGGAGAGGAGACGGAGGAGGAGGAGGAGTCCAGAAAGATAGCGTGCGATGGGTTGCCCCAGAGGGTCTTGGATGCCCCAGAGGGTTGCCCCAGAGGGTCTTGGATGCCGGCGGGTGCTTCTTGGAAGCCACCACTTGATCGTCTTGGGCCACAGCTGGACCGCGGCTTGTCCACTAGTGCGACAGGAGGCCGCATGCCCACCAGCGGCCGCTGTCGGGTTTTGACATCATTTGCTGTTGGGAATCGTGCCTATTCTTTGTATGTGAATGAACTCCCCTGGCATCTCTCGGACGTGTGTATTTTTTCTCGGCGAGAACCATCGAGGACCATCGAGCAAAAAAAAAGAGGCACGACACCGAACAATGCACGGGATCTGGACGTCCGAGCGATGGCAAGTGATTCTGGGCGTGCGGGGATCGCCAAAAACACCGCTTGGGCCCAGCCCTGGAGGAGGAGGAGGGAGGAGGAGGAGGAGGAGGAGGAGGAGGAGGCGGAGGAGGAGGAGGAGTCCAGAAAGATAGCGTGCGATGGGTTGCCCCAGAGGGTCTTGGATGCCCCAGAGGGTTGCCCCAGAGGGTCTTGGATGCCGGCGGGTGCTTCTTGGAAGCCACCACTTGATCGTCTTGGGGCCACAGCTGGACCGCGGGCTTGTCCACTAGTGCGACAGGAGGCCGCATGCCCACCAGCGGCCGCTGTCGGGTTTTGACATCTTTTGCTGTTGGGAATCGTGCCTATTCTTTGTATGTGAATGAACTCCCCTGGCATCTCTCGGACGTGTGTATTTTTTCTCGGCGAGAACCATCGAGGACCATCGAGCAAAAAAAAGAGGCACGACACCGAACAATGCACGGGATCTGGACGTCCGAGCGATGGCAAGTGATTCTGGGCGTGCGCGGGATCGCCAAAAACACCGCTTGGGCCCAGCCCTGGAGCTGGAGGAGGAGGGGCAGGAGGAGGAGGAGGAGGAGGAGGCGGAGGCGGAGGAGGAGGAGGAGTCCAGAAAGATAGCGTGCGATGGGGCGCCACCGGGCCGTCAATCAACCCAGCAAGAGTGGCCCGCGCGGGGGGATCGCCTCACATGGATAGCGTGCTCTTCGCAGGTCGATGGTGCACGCTATTCTTCCAGCGCCATCGGTAATTAAGCGGGGATGAGGAGGAGGAGGAAGAGGAGGAGGAGGAGGAGGAGGAGGAGGAGGAGGTGGAGGAGGAGGTGGAGGTGACCTCCCAAGGGAGGAGGAGTTCGAGGAGGAGGAGGAGGAGGAGGATGAGGAGGAGGAGGAGGGGCAGGAGGAGAAGGAGGAGGAGGAGAAGGAGGAGGAGAAGGAGGGGGAGGGATGAGTCGAGAGGCGGGCGGCCGTCGAGCAGAGCGAGGGAGGGCCGTGCCGGGCAGTTTTCGAGCTTGCCGACCGTGAGAGCCGCCGACTGCGGCGTGGACCAGTGCGCGATCTGCATCGACGACGTCATGGGAGCTCCCTCGGGGAGGGTAAAGCGTCGATGGGGACGAGAGGAGGGGGAGAACAGCGTCACGGCGGAAGATTTCTTGCTGCTTTCGGCCTCCATGGGGCCAATATTACCGGGCCTCGGAACCATCAAGTAACGGATCAGGATGAAACACCGGTCCCGGGGAATGGGTCGAGACCTCTTGGGGTCGACGTTATAAACAAATGCACGAACGAGGCAGAGAAACGGAAATGGAAGGAGGACGAGGAGGATGAGGAGGAGGAGGAGGAGGAGGAGGAGGAGGAGGAGGAGGAGGAGGAGGGGAGGCGGGGAAGATAAAATGGAGAGGAAGGGAGGGAACCAGGAAGACTCGGCTGGGTACATTCAATCCGCATAGTGAGGATGAGCGACTTTCCAAGGCTACCCTTGCATCCTTGTCCATTCGGCCCATCCTTGGTAATTTTCGCTGGCCAACCTCGTTCGAATTACGTTAACATGGCCCTCCAAGCGCTTGCACCGTTACCGCGCATCCTTCTTACACGGGTTGATTGTGTAGCCACTCGGTATGAAGGATGACTGGCGGCCGTGGTGCAAGACAGGCTTCGGGCTCAGGCTCACAGCGCACTCGGGCAGTACCTGCAGTTCCCTCTGCCGCCGCCGCTGGCGACTCCGCCGCCATCTCCGCGGCCTCCCCGTCGCCGTCTCCTCTGATGGGCCAATTTTACGCCACCGCTACCAAGGTAGGACGGGGGAGAAGGGAGGATGGGGAGCTCCTCCTCCTCCTCTTCCTCCTGCTCCTCCTCGTCCTCCATCTCCTACCGATGGTAGTGGTGTTACACATTGCCTCCTCCTCCGTCTCATTTGCCTCCTCTTGCTCGAGCATTCGGCCAGTAATCGTATAAGCAGGTTGGCCACGCCAGCGCAGCCCCCGCAGAAGCGGGGAAACTGAAAAGGGGGGCTACCGACGGGGCAGTGAGTCACAGGGGACGAGGCCCAATCTCTTACCCAACGCAAGCCGGGCGGATGGCAGGACGCATGCAGTCCCTACCGAACACGTCGTTCCAAGCTGTCTTCTGCTCCCCCTTCCCTCCTCCTTCGTTCCCTGTCCCCCCGCCCCCCTCCGCCTCCTCCAGAGGAGGACGAGGGCGCTTCGGACGTCCCAGGACGGCCCAACTATCAGCCCGATCATGTCCCAGCGGAGGCCCGCGAGCGCCTCGGTGCCATATCCCGCCAGTCTTCCCAGGATGCGGGAAGGAGCACCGGTTGCCCTTGCCCCGGCACAGAACCTTTTGGAGAACGAACACGGCAGGTCTTGGCATCGCTCGGGCGTGTGCATTTTTCCTTCGGCGAGGACCATCGAGGAGCATCCTTGATCATCTGACGAAAAAACGCCACGCACGAAACCGGAAAAAGCACAGGGAATGCACGTCCGAGCGATGGCCAGTGCCCTGGCACAGAACCTTGGAGAACGAACACGGCAGGTTGGCGTCGTGCTGACGCGGCTGCGACCCCAGCGCGGGCGTTCAATGTTGAACGCCGCCGGTGTCCCAGAATCGGCTCGAGCGACTCACGCGGTGTCGGAGGCCATGGCCAGGGTCGGCACGACACGAGCTTGCAGTACTCTGGGACGTGCTTCTCCTCCTCCTCCTCCTCCTCCTCCTCCTCCTCTCCTCCTCTGCTCCTCTTCCTCCTCCTCCTCCTCCTGTTACTCCTCCTCTCCCTCCTCCTCCCAGCTCGGGGGCGGCCCGAGCGCCTACCCCGCTCGGGCGCACGCTCCCGAGCGGGGTGGGCGCTCGGAAGCCATCGCCAGGGTCGGTACGACAGAACACATCGCCAGACATGCACGATCAGGGCTGCCCTCATCGCCGCCGTGCCTTCCAGGAGCCCACGAAAATTGCGGCCGCTGCGCAGCTCGCAGCCACCCAGGGAGCTGCGAGGTCTCGGCTGGATCCGCGTGGCCCCCGACTCCGCTGGACCTCCCGGGAGCCTGCGGAAGTGGCGACCGTTGACCAGTTCACTTCCACCCATGGAGCTGCGAGGTCTCAGATCTGTCCGTTTATTTCCCGACTCCGCCGTGCTTTCTTGGAGAGCCCACGAAAGTGGCGACCGTTGACCAGCTCGCAGCCACAAATGTTGCTGCGAGGTATGAAATGGTCCGCTTACTCCCCGATTCCGCCGTACCTCCCATGAGCCCACGGAAGTGGCGACTGTTGCACAGTATGCAGCCACCCAGGCAGCTGCGAGGTCTCAAATGGTCCGTTTACTCCTTGGCTCCGCCGTGCCTTCCAGGAGCCCACGAAAGTGGCGACAGTTACAGTTCTGATGCACCCAGGGAGCAGTGCAGGATGAAGCAGGAGGAGGGGGGTGGGGTGAGACCGCAATGCTCTACGTGTTCAAAGCGAGAACCCAACACAGGACGGTTGGGAAACACATAAGGTCAATGTCATTGTGTTTTTCTCTGCTTATGGTGGGTTGTCCGAGCAACGGTGGGCGCACACGGGGATAATATACGGGATGGCTATCGCTGCGCAAATAATTGGAATTCACGGTGGACGCCGGTTGCGTATGGCATGGGGGATCGATAGGACAACATTTCGGCCTGCCGCATGGTGGCTTCGTCCTGCGTGTTCCCGCCGCCACGTGTCCGTCGCATTGATTTTGCCGCAGTGTCACATCGCGGGGCCCTCACTCACATGGTGCCTGCTGCAAGTTTGCCTGGTCGTTCATGCAGGTGCTGGGATCCCAGACCCCCGACGTCATGAACGTCGACCCCAAGAGGTCTGGACCCCTTCCCCGGGACCGGCTCTTCATCCTTAATTTTTGTTTGACGGTCCCGAGGCCCAGTAAGGGCCCCGCAGGGCGAAAATAAGGAAAAACCTCCCGTCGCGATTTTTCCACAACGCGAGGGGGCTCTCGGATAACTAGTACCATTGACGCTCAGGAAGGCCTTGATCAGATTCCCGTCATGCGCTTGCCCCCCCCCCGTACAGTGTAAACCCATGCAAAGAAATCCTATTACTTGCCTCTAGGGTGCCCAGGGTTTCTTGGGTTTCAAGGATTTTGCAATGGAACGCTTGACGTTCACACACCAAAAATCAACATGCGTCCTGTGGTCTCAGGGTTGGGTATATTTTGGAAGGTTTCTTGTGGTCGAGCTCCTACGTTGTTGGAGCAGTTGCCATCCATATGTGAGCGGTGAGCGAGGGGGGGAAGTGAGAAGGAGAAGGCCTTCTCAGAAGGCGGCGGGACTTCTCAGAAGTCTTCCGACCTTCTGAGAAGTCTTCTGTGTCTTCGGGGAAGGCTTAGAATACTTCTCAAATATTGGGGTGGCCTCCGAGCCTTCTGAGAAGGCCTGCCCTTTCTTCTCCTGATCCTCTTCCTCCTCCTCCTCCTCCTTCTCCTCCTCCTCCTGTAGATCCTCCTCCTCCGAGACTTCCTCCTCTTCCTCCTTCTCTTCCTCTTCCTCCTCCTCCTCCTCCTGTCGATCCTCCTCCTCCTCCTCCTCCTCGCCCTCCTCCGAGATTCCCCCCCCGGGCGCGCCGCCACATGTTGGGGCAGCTCGGGGCGCCGTGGGCGAGCGTCGGGCAGCCGCGGGCCTGCGGCGGAGAGCTCCCGCGGCGCAGCCCGCCCGCCGACTTTCGGTCCAGTTCGACGCAGCAGGCTGGCGCTTTCCAGCGGGCCCACACCCCTCCGCCGCCTTCTCGACCCCATCCACTTCCTCCTCCATTCCTTCTCTTTATGGATACCTCCTCCGTGTCGCACCCCGAGGCCAGTTTTTAGGGCGGGCCAGGCGTTTCGCTTGCGACTTCCCCACCATCTAGGATTCTGAACTGTAAACAGTGACAGCAGTTTCACAGATGGAGGGCGGGTGGTTTTCAAAAAGGTTGCTCTCGCCATAGCGCCGCGCACATTCGTTTAAAACATTTGCAAGGGTTTCGCAAATTGAGGGCGGGTCGTTTTCAACATGTGGTTCTCGCCTTAGCACCGCGCACATTCGTTTATAACAGTTGCAAGAGTTTCACGGACTGAAGGCGGGTTGTTTTCAACATGTGGTTCTCGCCCCAGCGCCGCGCACATTCGTTTATAACGTTTGCAAGTGTTGCACGGATTGAGGGCGGGTGGTTTTCAAAATGTGGTTCTCGCCCCAGCGCCGCGCTCATTCGTTTAAAACATGCGCAAGAGTTTCACGGATTCGGGGCAAGTCGTTTTCAAAATGTGGTTCTCGCCTCAGCACCGCGCACATTCGTTTCAACAATTGCAATAGCTTCACGGAGTGAAGGCGGTTCCTTTTCAAAGCGTGGTTTTCGTCTCAACGCCGCGCAAACTTGTTGTTCAACTTTGCAGAAATTTCACGGATTCCCATGACCAGCGTACCTGAAATGGGGTATTGGAAGGATTCAGGATTACGCGGGCGCAACAGCTATGTTGATGTTCTGTGTTGAAGTCCCCAACATGTCGTTATGGCACGGTTCTGGATCGTCAAGACGCAGCAGTTAGGTTGATACGTGGCGTTGACATCCCGAGAACAATGTTTTGGCACGTTTCAGGATCTTCAAACTGTTGTCTTCCAACGAGGCAGTTCCCTCAAAGGAAATGAACCGTTGTAAGGGCCTGTGAAGAGGGAGCTTGGAGGGAGGGTTAATCACAACATCGTTGATGACTCTTAGGTTTCCATTGGTCCTGCTCCTCCTCCTCCCCCTCCTCCTCCTCCTCCTCGTCCTCCCCCTCCTCCTCCTCCTCCTCCTCCTCCTCCTCCTCCTCCTCCTCCTCCTCCTCCTCCTCCTCCTCTCCTCCCCCTCCGCCTCCTCCTCTTCCTTCTCCTCCCACTCCTCCTCCTCCTCCTCCTCCTCCTCCTCCTCCTCCTCCTGCTCCTCCTCCTCCTCCTCCTCCTCCTCCTCCTCCTCCTCCTCCTCCTCCTCCTCCTCCTCCTCCTCCTCCTCCCCCCCCTCCTTCCTTCGAGCGTGTCTTGCTCGATGGCAGGATCGGCAGATTTTCAGTCGCCATGAAGCGGTGCCGGCTGACGCTGTGCTGTGGCACCGTGCTATGCGCAGGGTCTTGGCTCCGCCCAAGGCCGTGGTGAAGGGCGCGCGGGTTGGGCAGCTGCGCAAGATGTGGGCTGGGGCTTCCTGGGACCTGGTCAAGAGGCACGCCATGGGTTACCTCGCGTCGGCGGCTTGCCCATTCTGCCCAGGCAATGCGCCGTGCAGCAAGGGGCATCAGTTCTATGAGTGCCCGCACATATTGACGCGAGGCGACGATGGGGACGGAGGGAAGTTAGAGGAGCTGCCTGAGAAGCTGCTCGAGCTACGCGGCAGGATCAAGGATTGCGTTGGGCTCGGCATTGCCCGCCAGGACTACGACCGCTTCGAGTTGGTGGTCGGCCTGCCGCTCCTCCCACAGTTGGTCAGGCCGGCAACGCTGAAGGCCCAGGTGCACTTCTGGGGCGATTGGGAGTCACCGCTCAACTCACGCAGCACGGTAGCCTATTCAAGTGGGAAAAACACACAGACACAATGAATCGACGATCCCCAGGAAAATATGGGAAACTATGGGAAGTGGGGGGGGGAAACAGAAACCCAGAACATATGGAAGAGAGATTGGGAATCCTTCTATTTGTGCGTATTTATTGCGAAGGCCTGACGGCCGGTGCCGCCGACCCTGTTCGCAATGCGCAGCAAGAGGCACGGGCTGTGGGATGGTTTGGGGGAACGGGGAGAAGGACGAGAAGGTGGGGGAGGGAGGTGTCGTATCTGACCCGGGACTTCCCCGGGACTCCCCCGGGACCCCCCCCGGGACCTCCTCTCCCCCCCCCGTCGGGGAAGGGAAAGGGAAGGGGCTTCCCTTCGACTCAATGACGACGTTGCTCAAGGTCGGTACGGGGGGGGGGCGTCGTATCTGACTCGGGGGGGGGGTCGCTACCCCCCCCGCTACCCCCCCCCCCTCCCGGCGGGGGAGGAATGAAAGGGAAGGGGCTTCCCTTCGACTCAATTACGAGGTTGCTCAAGGTCGGCTTGGCTGGAGCCCAGGGGAAGAGGAGTCCCAGGGGGGGGCGTCGTATCTGACCCGGGGGGGGGGTCGCTACCCCCCCCCCCTCCCGGCGGGGGAGGGATCAAAGGGAAGGGGCTTCCCTTCGACTCAATTACGAGGTTGAAGGTCGGCTTGGCTGGAGCCCTTCGAGTCCCAGGGGGGGGCGTCGTATCTGATTACGACTCAATTACGGTTGCTCAAGGTCGGCTTGGCTGGAGCCCAGGGGAAGAGGAGTCCCAGGGGGGGGCGTCGTATCTGACCCGGGGGGGGGGGTCGCTACCCCCCCCCCCTCCCGGCGGGGGAGGGATCAAAGGGAAGGGGCTTCCCTTCGACTCAATTACGAGGTTGCTCAAGGTCGGCTTGGCTGGAGCCCAGGGGAAGAGGAGTCCCAGGGGGGGGCGTCGTATCTGACCCGGGGGGGGGGTCGCTACCCCCCCCCCCCTCCCGGCGGGGGAGGGATCAAAGGGAAGGGGCTTCCCTTCGACTCAATTACGAGGTTGCTCAAGGTCGGCTTGGCTGGAGCCCAGGGGAAGAGGTCTCCCAGGGAAAGGGAAGGACAGAGACGACGAGTACAAAGAATGACGGAGATGACGGCTCGAACGGAAAAGCCCCTCACACACGCCGACAGGGTCGGCGGATTTGTGTGTCCCAGGGCCCGTTCAGCCTGCCACGACGGGTCGGACTTCGACACCGCGCGGCCTGAGCTTTGCCACTGCGTCTGGGCCGTGGTGCAGCTGAACGACCCCGACATGCCCGTCAGGGCGGTGTTTGGCGCGCTGCCTGGGCGGCGCCCGGCCGTGGGCCGTGCTGAGCGCTGGGCTTTCCCGCAGATGCTGCGCCTTATGCCGTGCGTCTCCCATGCTGTCACTGATTTGTCGGCTATGGCCGCCGAGATGGAGAGCTGGGGTCCTGAGCTGGCCAGCGCGCTGGGCCAGCATGTTGACATTTGGCGAGGCGTGTTCGAGCAGATGGACGGCCTCCCGCGACCTGGAGCGACATAGTGCCCATGGCAGAAAGATGTAGATTTCTGCCTGCAGCATGCTGGCAGGCACCACGTTGGCGACATCTACGGCAGTGTGTGGGCCGACTTGTTTTGCGAAGGTTCGGGCCCAGCTGCGTGTGCTGCCCCGAGCCATCCACGACGTCTTCCGCGCCAAGATGACGGGCGCCAAGGAGCAGGCCAAGCTTTCAGCGTGGCTGAAGGTGGCGGTCGGCTCGACCATGGAAGACATCCACGAGGCCATCCCAAAAAGGTCCCGAGCTGCTGCCCCTCCTGTAGTTACCTGTACAGCTCATACAGCTCGTACAACAACACCACAAGCTGTCTCGGCGCGGGTCGAGATGGCAATGCGGCCTTTGTCTGGCCTCGGCGAGGTCTGAGACAAGGTGGAGGCGACTGGAGCGTGCAGAGCGTGCTCCCTTGGCCCTGCAGAGAATGATGGCGCGCGCTCGCGCACGGCTCCCCTACTCTGCCGCCTCTGCTCCTTCTGCTGCGCCGCTGCCGGCAGCCAGCGAGGACGCCATCTCGATCGCCTTCGCGGCGGCGGGTTGTGTCCTGGGAGCCGCGGTTGGCGATCGGTGTCTAGCATCCCTGAGCCATCTTCTCAGCTTAGTTATTCGGGGACACAACGTGGTCACCGAAGGCCCATTTGTTTGTTGTCTGAATTGCTGGGGGTCAGCATTCACCCACCAGTCCCCAGTGTTGATGGCCCATTGTGTGATGGCCCCGTCGACAGGGAAACCAGTAGGCTTCGTTCCACGGCCTTAAGAAATCTGAAGGCCAAGAATCACCCGCGCACGGGGATTCCCTTAAGAGGGGACACCCACGTGGCTTCGAGATATCCGCGCTTTCCTCTAATCAGTCGTGATTCCCTCGTTTCCTCGGTGGAATCATTCGAGTAGCGTGTCCCCCTCCTCCTCCTCCTGCTCCTCCTCCTCCTTCTCCTCCTCCTCCTCCTCCTCCTCCTACTCCTCCCCCTCCGCCTCCTCCTCTTCCTTCTCCTCCCAGTCCTCCTCCTCCTCCTCCTCCTGCGACTCTTCCTCCTCTTCCTCCTCCTCCTCTTCCTCCTCCTCCTCTTCCTCTTCCTGCCCCGAGGGGGCCCCTCCCGTAGGGGAGGGGTCGGGACCCCAGGTTCCTCCTGGCGCAGGCGGGGAGCGCCGGGCCCGAGGGGCGAAAAGCCCCCGCTCCTGGGACGGCCCCCATAAGCGGGGTCCCCTTCCCAGGGGGGGGCTGCCAGGTCCCGGGGCCTCCCCCAGTGCGGCGCAGGGATTCCCCCCCTGCGTTCGCCGCCTTGGGGCAGGGCTGGCGGTCCGTCTCTCCGTCGTGTCGTGTCGTTGTCGTCGTCGTCGTCGTCGTCGTCGTCGTCGTCGTCGTCGTCGTCGTCGTCGTCGTCTTCGTCGTCGTTGTCGTCGTCGTCGTCGTCGTCGTCGCGGGTCCCGGGGTCTGGGTCCTTTTTTGCCCTGCCCCTTGGGCGTGCGGGTGGCCCTGCCGTTCGGCCCCCCTCCCCTTCGTGGGGGCGGGTTCGTTCGGTTGGGGCCTCCCGCCTGCCCGTGGGGCGGGGCCTTTTCCCCGCGTCGTTCGGTCGGACTCGCCCGCCGGCCGGGCGCGCGGGGCACCGCGGCGGGGCCGCGTGTGACGTCTTTTGGGCTGAAGGCGCGGTGGAGGAAAAACAGTCCTCTTCCTCTTCCTCCTCCTCGCCGCGAGCATGAGCTGCTCGATGGGCGCGTCGAGGAGTCTCTCCCGACCGCCCTGGCGAAGCACCGCTGTGCTGAGGGGCGCAGGAGGGGCGGGGAAGGCCGGGGCGGAGGAGGAGTTGGAGGGGGGATGCGCGAGAGGAAGCACGGGCCGGGACGGGTGGGGACCAACTGGAACAGCAGGGAGACGGCGGGAAGAGGAGGACGCGGGAGGGGCGGGGTGAAGCGGAAGAGGATCAAAACGCATAAACGAGGTGGGCGGCGACGGGGAGGAAAAGAGGAGGGGAGGGAAGGGCATGGGGCATGGGAGCGGGGGGGGGGCGGGTCGGATCGGGTGCTTGGGCAGGGCTAGCAGCGAAGTGCGACCGGCGCGGGGCGGCGGGCGATGCCGCGGGAGAGGGGGGGGGCGGCGGGGGGGGGCGGGACGCAACCAGCGGCGGTGTCAGCGCGGGGACAACGAGGGGGGTTGGGGAGGAGGGGGAGGCGCGGGGCGCGGGCAGGGCAGCGAGGCGGTGGGGGGGGTCAGGGGGGAACAAGAATACACACCAACACAAGTCATCGCTGATTCCCAGGACAATGCATGGGAACACATGGGAACTGGAAGGGGAAACGAAAATGTATTGGAACATATGGGGGATCTTGGGATTTGTGTTGATCAATGTGTGTGCCCCTGGGCCCCTTGCAGGGGGGGGGCGTTAGGAAAGAAAGCGAGGGAGGCCCGGCGTGGGCCCGGGGTGCGCCGGGGCTGCCTGCCAGGTCGCCCCCGACGAGTCCTTGGTGCAGCTGCCATGCAAGCACGCCTTCCATGCCCTCTGCGCGGCGCGGTGGTTGACCCAGGCACGGGGGGGACCGATGATGATGATGATGATGATGCTGATGATGATGAATGATGATGATGATGATGATGATGATGATGATGGTGGTGATGGTGATGGTGATGGTGATGGTGATGGTGATGGTGATGGTGATGGAGATGGGGATGGGGATGGTGATGGTGATGGTGATGGTGATGGTGATGGTGATGGTGATGGTGATGGTGGTGATGATGATGATGTTGATGGTGATGAAGATGGTGATGGTGATGGTGATGATGATGAGGATGCTGATGATGATGATGATGGTGATGGTGATGATGGTGATGATGGTGATGGTGATGGTGATTGTGATGATGGTGTTGATGATGATGCGGATGATGGTGACGATAGTGATGCTGGTGATGATGGTGACGGTGATGGTGATGGTGACGATGATGGTGATGATGATTGTGATGATGAGTATGAAGACGATGGTGGTGATTATGAGGATGATGCTGATGCTTGTGATGCTCAGGATAATGATGGTGATGATGATGATGATGGTGGTGGTGATAAAGATGATGCTGGTGATGCTGATGATGATTAGCTGATGCTGCTGCCGATGATGATGATGATGATGATGAGGAGGAGGAGGAGGAGGAGGAGGAGGAGTGACGAGAACTCGGATGTTGGAGCACGGGACGAGGATGACGGCGCACTTAGTACGGAAGACGGGGGAGGGAGGAGGACGGAACACGTAGCACGGACCACGCAGGACGGAACCTGGAAGGCGGGGAAGGGAAGAACATTGCAAAAGAGGAGGAGGAGGACGACGACGACGACGAGGACGAGCAGGAAGAAAGGAAAGCAGGGTGGACGAGAGGCGAGAAAGGCGGAGGCAGGCTTGAGGATGAGGATGGGGATGTGAGGAAAATTCGGAGGGGGAGTATTATCATCCTTGCTCCCCTCCCATACTCAAGCGGTCGCCCCCACCGACTCCTCCCTCACATTTTCCTCCACCTCCTCCGCCTTTTGTTTTTGCTCCTCCTCTTCCTCTCATCCTGTTTGTTCATCCTTCTCCTCCAGGCTCCCCCTTTTTCCCCACCATTCCTCCTGTTCCCCCTCACCCTCGCCTCGTCATGTTCGTCCACCTCATACCTCATACCCCTCCCTGTTCTTCCTGCTCCCCTTTGTGTGCTGTTCCTCCTCCTCCTCGTCGTTCATCTTCCTTCCCTCTGCTTTTTCTGAGTGCTTCCAAGTGAATGTGTAATAGCCCCCCCAGACGTCTGGAACACATCAACATCTAGAGCTTGAATCTATGTTGTCACAGTTTCCGATGTCGCGTGGTCTCTGTTGATGTATGTTGGGTGTTCCGAAGTGGGTATTTTGTGATGTAATGACGTCTAGTACGGTTTCTAGACCGTTACCACCACGTGTAAGTGTCGAGTGTGCAGCTGAATATATGTTCTCCGCGGGTCTGTCTTGTGCTTTCTTATATGTTTGACATTGTCGGCCCTTGGTTCAAGCCAAGCGAGCTCGTTGCTTACGTTGACGGAACTCCTCGGGAGCTGCTGGAGAAGCGAGACGGGGTTGATATCGCTTGACGGCTTGCAGACGTACCGCACAAGCTGCAGCCACCGTTGCCGGGCGACGTCCTGCCGTTTGCGCACCGCACGCGAGACTCGTCTGCACGTGATGGGCAACTTTTCCACCACCACTACCATCTGTAGGACGGGGGAGAAGTGAGGATGAGGAAGGCCTCTTCCTCCTCCTCCGCCTCCTCCTCCTCCGCCTCCCCCTCCTGCATGTGGTAGTGGTGGTTGAAACTGAGCCCATCAGCGCGTGAGGGGTGACCCTTCGCCAGAGTGATCTTTGCTGCGGACCCATAGGGCTCCCTCCAGCACTGGCCTGCGCGCTTGGAGCTGACCCTCTCCGCGGTCTCCGACAGTCGCGCACCCCAAAGTCCCTCCTGCCCAGCGTCACTCTTGCGTTTATCGGCGGCGAGCCCGGTAGGGGAAGCGAGAGGAGGCGAGCCTTCTCAGAAGGCTCGGAAGGCCTCGGGCCTTCCGAGAAGTCTCCAAGCCTCCCCCGCAGGCGCCGAAGACTTCTCATAAGACCGGAGGGCGTCTGAGAAGACCCGCCGCCTTCTGAGACGGCCCTCTTCTCACTTCCCTCCCGGGCGCGCCGCAGAGTTCAAGCGAGAGGACCATCGGCGCCAATGGATACATGTATTGCTACCCCCCAGGGTATCCGCCCCTGACGTCGCCCCCGGGTTAGGAGGGATGCTCTGGATGGGGCAATCATCGCCCTCCTCCCCCCCTTGGTCGAGGGAACGCTGACATGGATTGAGGCGCGCGAGTGAGCGAAGGGTCCCGTTTCCATACGAACTCGGCCCTGGCCTGAGGTGTCGGGGGTGCATTCTTCCTCGATCCAGGGATCCGGCGCCCGCGCGCCAGGTCCGTGGATCCCCAGTCCACGTTAGCATGCGCCCGATTTGGATCCGCTGGGGGGTGTGGGCACGCGCTGTCAGAAGGGCTGGACGAAGGGTTGGAGGAAGATGGGTTGGAGGAAGAGGGGGAGGAGGAGGAGGGGGAGGGGGAGGAGGAGGAGGAGGAGGAGGAGGAGGAGGAGGAGGAGGAGGAGGAGGAGGAGGAGGAGGGAGGAGGAGGAGGAGGAGGAGGAGGAGGAGAAGGAGGAGGAGGAGGAGGAGGAGGAAAAGGATTCCTCCTCTCTGCTTATCACCACTCTTACCGTGCGTGCTCTTGCCATTACAGTCTACAGTCGTCCTCTACCTCTTCGGCGGATTCCTCATCCTTTTTTCCCCCTCCCCTCTCTCCTCAGCCTCCTCGTCCGCCTCCTCATCTCACGCCCCCCTCCTCCTCCCACTCCTCCCCTGCACGTGCTCGCGCCCCCCTCCCTGCCGCCGCCCTCCGCGCCCCGCCCCCCGTGGCGTGAGGCCGGCAGGCACTCGCAGGGCAAGCGCCAGTGTTGCCCCCTCTGCTGCCAGAGGGTGGGCCCGCCTCCCCGCGTGCCGCCGCCGGGTTTCGCGGCGCGGGGGGGGGGGGGGACAGTGAGGAGGACGAGGACGCTGAGGACGAGGGCGAGGGAGGAGCGGGAAGTGCGTGGGGGGGGGCGCGTGTCTCAGGGGATGGAGGGGGGCGGCGAGGAGGGAGGGGACGAGAGGAGGAGCAGGAGGAGGAGCAAGAGGGCGAGGGGCTGGTTGTCATGTTTTCCCCCCATGGCGCTGGGTAGTTTTCAGGGGGGGGAAACAACACACAGACACAATTAACCGCCGATTCTCAGAAAAAAATATACGAACATATGGGAAGTGGGGGGGAAGACAAACACCGCAAACATATGGGAACATATACGGGATGTGTATTTATTTGTGTGTCCTGGGGCCCCTTCAAGTTTGCAGTGCTGCACCAGTTGCACCTTGCTACCACTCGGCAGCACGCGCGCGCAGCCGCTTCGAGCTCTTTCTCGGCACGCTTCGCGGGGCGTGCCGTGCTGTCCTCAGCACGGCCATCCTGGACCATTTTACCAGCCTCGAACTTATCCCCATCCCTAGGACTGACACGCCAAAAGGCGATGACAATCTTAGGGGTTCGCCCTCAAAAAATAAGGGGATCCCTAAGATTGGCATCGTGATGAGGAGATGCCCAGCATAGGGATAGGGATATGTTCCAGGCTGGTGACCATTTGCGCGGCAGCCGAACGAGGTTGTCACAACACCCGCGCAGCGAGTACCGACTACACTCGGAGCGTGAATTTCCTACCCCGCTTTCGCTTCCAGGCGAAACCAAGTCATGCCACGCGCCTCCTCGTCGTGCGGCCTGACCAGTGCAGGCCGTAGTGTGGCATCGCCTGGTATCTCTTGGAAGCGAGGGTGGGCAAAAACGAGGTAGCTTTGTTTGCTTCCGATACACGTCAATACAGTTTCGAAATAGTTGTTGGGGAAGCGTCGGGGTCAACAGCATCGCTACATCACAGCAGGGGGGCGCCAGGGGGATCCTGTTTTCATCAACACCGCGTTTCAAGACAATTACGATTGAACCGTGAACCACATCCCATTCTAGGTCCTAAGCGCATGGACCCACTCTACTGCAGTTCTCTGGTAAATCGAAGGCAGTCTTTTGGAGACTGGCGAACCGTGAACGAAGGCATTCGATGTAGACAAATACAGTCAGGCTAATCGCCGCGGGACTGGAGAGTGCTGACAATCAGGGCAAGTTGCATCGGTTTCAGGAGGGAGGGGGGGCAGGTTGCCTGCATGCACATACGAGTGGCGCTCGGCAGCCACAGGGGTAACCCTATGTGCTACAATGAGCTTAAGCGATGGATCCTGATGCGGGAAGCCCCCGACCAGCGGCGCCAAGCCCTGGGAGATTTTGCAATCTGGGCCCCGGGCCCCTTAAAGTGTCCTCTCAGGATTGAGGACTAGAGCTTCAGGGATTAGGCAAAGGACCCGAGGACACGCCCACTCCTTGGCCAGCGGCACGGTGACGGATATGATTTTGTTGCTGTCTATGCCCCCTTCTCGTGCAGTGTGGCAAAGGTGTTCGGCGCGAACTCAGCCCGAGCCCACCAGTTGGAAGTGCGCTCCGGACTCTGGACAGCTCTCCCTCCTGTCCCGGCGCTCCCCTGTGTTCTTCATGATGAGCTCGGCCGCCTGGCCGCGTCCCGAATAGAAGCCTCCATCCTCCTCCGCAGTGCCGAAGGCCTCGCAGTGGAAGGTCTCGAGGGTTCCCGTGGTGCGCGCGTGCTGCTCCACGAGCCGCGTGGCAGCCCCGCAGGTCGGCCCAGTAGGCCGCGGCGCGCGCCGCGTGGTGAGCAGCTGGGCCTGGGTCCGCGTGTTCGCTGTCCCGCGCAGCCGCCCGAGAGACGTTTTACGGGCTTCTGAGAGGCTTCGTAGAGAGGCTTCGTAGAGGCTTCGTAGAAGCTTCTTGCAGGCTTCTCAGAGCCTTCTGAGGGGCTTCTGAGAGGCTTCGTGGAGGCTTCTGAGAGTCTTCCGAGGGGCTTCTGAGAGGCTTCTTAGAGGCGTCAAGGGCGTGCGCACAGGTGCTGCAGGGCGCCGCTGGCACCGCTGCAGAACGCCGCGCTTGGCGCCGCGGTGTGAGCCGGTCACAAAGTGCTGCTCGGGTCTGGGCCGCCCGAGGGTGTGCACCGCCCGCGCGCTTCGCAGTGCCTGACGTGTCCACCAGTGAGGTCTCCGTGGCTTGCCCGTCGAAGTGCCAGCTGCAGCGCACGGCTTCCGAGCCTCCTTGTCCTGATGGCCCGATGTTCCACCACCACTACCTTAGGCAGGACGGGGGAGAAGGCAGGATGGGGAGGTCCTCCTCCTCCTCCCTCCTCCTCCTCCTCCTCCTCCTCCTCCTCGTCCTCCTCGTCCTCCTCCTGCTCCTCCTGGTCCTTATCCTGCTCCTCCTCCTCCTCCTGCTCCTCTTCCTCCTCCTCCTTCTCCTGCTCCTCCTCCTGCTCCTGCTCCTGCTCCTCCTCCTCCTCCTCCTCCTCCTCCTCCTCTTCCTCATACTCCTCCTGCTCCTCCTGCTCCTCCTACTCCTTCTCCTCCTCCTCCTGCTCCTCCTGCTCCTGCTCCTCCTTTACCTCCTCCTCCTCCTCCTCCTCCATCCTCCTCTCATCATCATCATCATCTCGCTCCTCCTCCTCTCCTCTCCTCCTCCTCCTTCTCCTCCTCCTCCTCCTCCTCCTCCTTAACCTCTCCTCCTCCTCCTCCTCCTCCTCCTCCTCCTCCTCCTCCCTCTCTCCTCCTCCTCCTCCTCCTCCTCCCTCCTCCTCCTCCTCCTCCTCCTCCTCCTCCTCCTCCTCCTCTCCTCCTCCTCCTCCTCCTCCTCCTCCTCCTCCTCCTCCTCCTCTCTCTCCTACCTATGGTAGTGGTGGTGGAAAATCGGCCCATCACTTCCTCCTCGGCGGGGCTATGAAGGCCGTATCGGCCACGGCCCACGGCACCGCGAAGTCGTCGTCTACGTGTTCGATGTCGTCGGAGGGGTCATGGTCGTCGTCGTCGTCGTCGAAGGTATAGGCCTGAATCGTCTGCTCCTGTGGGCTCAACGCCCCAGCCCCCGCGGCTGGATGAGGCCGCCGCCCCAGTGGCGTTCACGCCTCCCACCTATCATATCCAAACTGCCTCTCCCTCTCCTGCGCTGCCTCCTCCAGTTCGCCCAGCTTACCATGGACTCTGGGCGCTCTCCTGGTCATCCTGCGCTGCACGCGTCTGTGCCTTCCTTCTCTGCCTCTTGCTGTTGGGGTCTGCTGCCTTGCCTGGGCGTCGTGGGTGCACGAACGCCGTGGGCAGCCAGAGCGACTGGCGACACGTCACGGCCTCCCCCCCGAGGGCGACGACCTTCCCGTTGTGCGGGTTCCGTGGTCGTCAAGGGCTGCCTTGCTGCCCTTCACGTACCTCTGGGCCTCCGGGCTGACCCACGCATAGTCGATCAGAGAGGGCTCCGAGGCGGCAAGCCAGCAGAAGTGGCTGCCCTCTGGCAGGCATAGGGCCGCCGCCGCGCCTAGTGCACTCGGCTACCCAGGCCTCCACAGCGCCTCCGCCTCGAGATTGAAGTCCCCGCGGAGTAGCCAAGGCTGGCTCGTGGTCCGCAGGAAACGAGAGCTCGCCGTGGTTGATGCCATCGGTCAGCGGCTTGCCTCCATGCAGGTAGATGCTGGTGATTATCATCGTGCAGCCGTTCATGTGCCACGCGACTGGCGTCCAGTCGCAGAGTTCGAGATCCTGGCAGTCGCCCTCCTGGCATCCGTGGTAGCACTAGAGACTACACTTGGCCTCGCCCAGGCTCGCACTGTCGTCGTCTGGGAATGCCTACGCCTCGCCAGCCGTTCCCCCGTAGCTGCCGTGCTCCGAGCCAACGCTCTGGCGCGCAGCAGTGAAGCATGCCTTTGAACGCCAGTTTGCGGAGGTCTCGCTCCGCCTCGTCGAGGCCCTGCCCGAAGACGCGGAAGGCCCCCGTGTGGTGACGTTGGCGAAGACAAGGAGCGCAGTCAGAACGGAGCGCAGTCGAGGGATGCCGTCGCCCGCGTCAGCCGCGCCGCGACCGCCACGCCGCCCGGGGCACGGCAGGCGCCTCGGCCGCTGGCCGTGGCCGGCCGCGGCAGGCCCTCGGCCCGAGCCGGCTGCCCTCCTCGGCCCTCCGCGCGGAGGGCCGAGGGGGCAGGCTTCCGAGGGGGCCCCGCCCGGACCCGCGGCGGGCGGGGCCCCGGGGGCGCGGCCCGTCCCGGCTGCTCCTCCTGCGGCCGCTCCAGCAAGGCCAGCGGCTCCGCCTGCTCGCGGCCGCGGCCGCGGCCGCAGGGGGTCCCGGAGGCGCGGCGGCGGGCGCGGCGGCGGGCGCGGCGGCGGGCGCGGCGGGTGCCGCCGGCACCGCGGCCGTCTCGGCCCTGCGCTTCTTGGCCGCCTGCTCCACCCGTGCGCGGCCCTGTGAGGCCTTCTCCCTGAGCCTGCGCGAGGTGGTCGCGCAGGTGGCCAGCGAGGGTGCTGGCGTGGGCCTCGAGGTTGGCCACCAGCGCCTTCTTGACCCTGTCTACCTCCGCGTTGCCCTGCTCGTCCAGCTCTTCTCCGACGGCTTGCTCGGCGTCGATGGCCGCCAGTTCGCCTGTGGCGAGGGCCGTGATGTTGCGCTCGAGGAGCTGCTCGATGACGCCCTCGCCCGCGGCAGGCGCCTGAGCGGCGTTCCACGTGCCCTCGTCCGAGATCGCCTCATGTCGGCGCTCGGCCTCGAGCAGCTCCTGGGCCTCGTCGGCCAGGGTCTTGATTGCCTCCGTCACCGCATCTGCCGCCTTCGCCTTGGCGTCGAAGGCCGCCCTGTACGCCTTCTCCAGCTTCCGCATGCGGGTCGCGACCTCGGCGAGGCGCTGCTCGGGCGCGTCGTGGTGGGCTCCGCCGCCGCCGTCGTCGACTGCTGCTCCACCACCAGCTTGAGCTGCTGCCCCAGCATTAAGTCGGGCCTGTCCCCCTACAGGGGGATTTTCGACGGAAAATAAAAATACTTCAAAAATAATGGAAAAAATAACAAAACATTGTCTGGGGACTATTTTTTAAAGTATGTTTTGCCTTTTTGGGGTATTTTTGGTATATTTTTATCTTTCGTCGAAAATCCCCCTGTAGGGGGACACGCCCGACATAACCCCAGCACCGCTCCACCGCCCACAACCTGCAGGCCGTTGAGCGGGGTCGTGATGGCCTGCAGCGCCGCGGCGAGGTCGCCACCGCTGGAGGAGGAGGACGAGGAGGGCTGCCTGCCACCGCCCTTCTTCCCGTCCTTGCCCTCGCTCCTGCCCTTGACGCCGCTGATCTTGGGCAGGGTGGAGCCGAACTTGCACACGTTGAGCCTCTGCAGCGCCTGTGCGGTCCACCGTTGGCGGCCGCAGATCTGGCAGGTCACGCAGTCGTGTTGCGGCATCCGCGGCGGCTGCTCGCCGTGGTGCTGCGCGAGCCGTGCCGGGGCGCGCTCGGCGCGAAGCGGGTGCTGTGCCTCGGCGCTCTTGCGCCGCTGCCCGCGGTGCTGAGGTGGGGACCGACTGCGGTCCGTTGCCGCATGCACCGAGGGCGCTCTCGCGACACGCCGGGGTCTCAGCTCGTGTAAGGCCTGGCCACAGGACTCGCTTGAGCTAAAGCGTCTTGTAGGAGGAGGAAAGAGAGGGGCAGAAGACGAGCAGGATGGAGGATGAGGATGAAGTGCGGAGGAGGAGGAGGAGGAGGAGGAGGAGGAGGAGGAGGAGGAGGAGGAAAGGGAGGAGTAGGAGGAAAGGGAGGAAAGGGAGTAGATAAGATGAGGCGGAGGAGGAAGGGAATGGTGAAGATGGGGGAGGAGGAGGATGAGAGAAGTGGACGAATGAGGTTGGCACGAGGAGGAGGAAGAGAAAGAGGGAGGGGACGGCAGGAGGATCAGGAGGAGGAGAAGTCGGACGAGGGGGAGGAGGGAGGGAATCGGAGGGAGGAGCAGGATGCGAAGGATGATGCGGAGGGCGAAGGCCAAGCCAAGATGAGGTCAAGGGGGGAACGGAGGAGGAGGAGGAGGAGGAGGAGGAGGAGGAGGAGGAGGAGGAGGTGCAGGAACCGGAGGGCTTGGAGGAACGCCTTCGGTGGCCCGCCGCTGCGCCAAAGGTGGTGTGCTCGCCCGGTGGAGGCATTGCCACTGGCCGCGGTTATGAGTGCGCACCGTGATTTTGCCACGGTTCAGGGCAGGTGGCACCGCAGGGCCAGTGAGACTTGCTTTCCATACTCTCTCCTGCTCCTACTCGCTCGTCCTCCTCCTCCGCCTCCTCCTCCTCCTCCTTTTCCCTCCTCCTCCTCCTCCTGATCCACCTCCTCCTCCTCCTCATCCATTTCCTCCTCCTCCTCCTCCTCCTCCTGATCCACCTCCTCCTCCTCCTCCTCCTCCTGGTCCGCTTCCTGGTCCGCTTTCTCCTCCTACGTCTCCCCTGGCCCCTCCGCTTCTTCTTCCTCCTTTGCCTCGTCGCCTTCCCCCTCTCCCTCCTCGTCCTTCTCCCCTCGTTGCCACTCTGCATCGTCCTTCTGCTCTTGCTGCTGTTCCTCTTACTCCTCCTCCTCCTCCTCATCCTCATCCTTGTCCCCCCTCTCTCTCCGTCCTTTTCCTCGCCCGCCACCAGGTGTGCGCGAGCCTTAATGTCCCTGTTGTGTTGGCTGTCCTGAATGGGCACGAGCTCAGGTGCCTCGTTCTCCCCAGGCTGAACTCCAAGGCCTGAGGCCACCCTCCGTAGGAGGGCGTTTCACATCATAATTCGAGGGCCCGTAGGCTCCCCTCCTCTCTGGAGTACTGCAGCACCCCGCAGATGCGGTTAAGAGTGAGGGGGCGGCGGGTACGTCGGCAGTCTGCGAGGCTCTGAAGAAGCCCGCCGCAGGCGCATAATTTTTCAAGCTGTAAAACGAGCCCGCCGCAGGCGCCGATTTTTTTTTGTTTTTTTTGTTTTTTTTATATGGGTGAGTCACGGGTTGGGTCGCAGGTGGGTCGCAGGTGGGTCGCGGGCCTGGTCGCGGGCCGGGTCGCGGGTGGGTCGCGGGTGGGTCGCGGGTGGGTCGCGGGGGGGTCGCGGGGGGGTCGCTGGGTGGGTCGCGGGTGGGTCGCGGGTGGGTCGCGGGGTGGGTCGAGGGTGGGTCGCGGGTGGGACGACGACAACAACAACAACAGTAACAGCAACAGCAACAACAACAATTCTACAACAACATCAACAACACCAACACCAACAACAACAACAACAACAACAACAACAACAACAACAACAACAACAATATCATCAACAACAACGACAACAACGACAACAACGACAACAACACCAACAACAGCAACGTCAACAGCAACAGCAACAGCAACAACAACGCAACAACAACGCAACAAGCAGAATCCTCACCACGGATCCTCACTTTAGCCACGCACCCAGGGACAGTGAATGACCGTTTCGGCCCCCTCACTCTGATCATCCCCTCTCTTCCTCTCCCTCCCGTCCTCTCTTTCAGTTTCGGAGCCCTCTCTCCTACGATTCGGACAGGGAGGAAGAGCAGGTAGTGTGGGGGGAGAAGGCGGATGATGGTGATGATGGTGGTGGTGGTAATGATGATGGTGGTGATGATCATGATGATGAGGAGGAGGGGAAGGAGGATGAGCATCTCGGCTTGAGCTGTGCACCGTCTCGCTTTCGCGCTCGATTGTGTCTCCTCAAGGCATCCGGGGCCCATCCGCTCAATCATCTTTCTTCGTCTCTCGTTGCTCCTCCCGATTCCTCTGCTCCTCCTCCTCTTCGCCCTTATCCTGCGGAAATACTCCTTCCCTGTCGCACCATCGTTCGTGTCGTTAGAAAGGGCTTGGTAACATTTCAGGTGAAAGTTCTGAAATCTTGGTGGTTTGGACGCTTGGATGTTCTAACAGTTGCACGGATGGGGAGGGTCAAAGTGCGGATTTCGCCCTGGCGTTGCGCACGTTTGTTAAGCAGACGCAGCAGCTACACGGATGGATGGCGACTCGTTTTCAAAATTGGTCTCTCGCTTGAGATGTCCTAGTACTTTCGTTCCCACAAGTAACACATGGTCAACAGTTACACGGATGGAGGGCAGTCCATTCTCAAAACGGGGTTGTATTTTGAGACGTTTTTATCTTTGCTTACCAGGGCTCCAACGTGTCGGAGCAGTTTTGACTGTGATGGGCGGTTCTTTGTCAGAATGGGGTTGCCGCGGGGCCCGTCTGAGTTTCAGGCTCCCATTGTGTACCATTACCTATGGCTCGAAGGATATTCTTCCACCAGCCATCCTGTGGTGCTTGGTCACCTTGCGTTGCAGCTTCGGGGGGCCTCGCCTGTCCCCCATATTGGTGTCTTTCCTGGTGCCCGACGCAGGCTCGATCTGGCCTCGACGCGGATTTGGCTTAGATTCGACGCGGATTCGACACGTGTTCGACACGGATCCGTCGAGGCCGACATGGATTCGACACGGATCCGACGCGGATAGGGCCGCGGCGGGACAGACAAGGTCCCCAGATGATGCAACATAAGTCACCGTTTTGAAGAGCCACCGCCCCGCGCCCCGCCTCCTCTCCTCCTCCCCCGTGCGCCTCCTCCCATCCTTGCCCCTGCCCTCCGCACGTCGGCCATGTCGGCACACCCCTCGCACGCTTCGTGGCCCCCATAGGCAGCTCCATCCAGGGCCCCCGTGGCCAGGCCCTCATGCGGCCGCCCCGCCCATGCCGGCACACCCCTCGCAATTCGCGTGGCCCCATACAGTCGGGGCCCTGAAGAAGGAACCATTCTCGTTGGGGAGGGGCTCGGTGTTCTATGATTGTTTCACAGCTTGTCTCAGGTTTTCCTTCTGTTCTCGATGGGAAATCGAAGTTTAACTTATGGAGAAAACGGGCCTCGTTCCTCATTTAGGGTTCCTTAGGGCAACGCCCCGACTGTAGGGAGCCCCACCGAAGGCCCCAGGTGCCATGTCCACAGGCGGCCGCCCCGCCCATGTCGGCACAACCCCTGGCATGCAGGGAGCTCCACCGAAGTGACCCAGGGGCCGCGTCCACACGCGGCTGCCCCACCCATTTTTGGCACACCCCCGCCCTTCCACGCACGCGCACGTGTTTCCACGTTTGCAGACTTCTCCGCTCCCAGGTCGGGTCCCTTGGCCTGCGGCCCCGCCTTGGCCCGAGACGCGTGGCAACACGTGCCCCGTTCGCGCGCGCGCGTCCGGGGAGCTCCACCGAAGGCGGTACACAGAGCGACGGTGCTCGCAACTGCGTATGACTGTCTCCTTTGCCTTTTCTGTGTGTTTGAGTCAAAGCGTGGTTATCGCTCGATTCCGGGCCCGTGGGGCGCTCAGGTTTCAAGGAGGGCACACGGCCGCGTCGGTTTGTTTAATCATCTCTGGCGTTCTCTGAATCTCCACCTTGTCTTCCTCGTCCATCTTCTCATTATCCTTCAAGTCCTCCTGTCCCCCCCCCCTCTGCCTCCTCCTCCTCCTCCTCCTCCTCCTCCTCCGCATCCTCCTTCTCATCATCCTTTTTCTCCTCTCTTACCCCGTTTTCTGTCTCCTGGGGGAGACGCACAGAAGCTTCGTCTCCCAACTGGATTTGAATCGCCAGTGCAAAGGCAGGTGCCTGCACCACAACTTTTAGAGCAGAGTTGGAAAGCCGTCAACGCTGAGGTCGGAGGGGGGGGTATAGGGAGGAGGATAACGAGAGAGAAAGAGAGTGAGAGAGAACAATGAGGGATACCTATATATAGAGAGAGAGAGATGGAGAGGGAGAGGGAGAGCAGGAGTAGCAGGAGAAGGAGGAAGATGAGGAGGAGGAGGAGGAGGAGGAGGAACATGATACATATTAATAGGAGGAAGAGGAGGAGGAGGAGCAGGAGGAGGAGGAGACGGACAGATGAGGAGCGGGACGGGGCGACGGAGGAGGGGGAGGGGAAGGGGATGATGATGACTGATGATGAGGAGGAGGAGGAGAGGAGGAAGGAGGGGGGAGGGGATGAGGAGACGAGGAGATGAGGGAGGAGGGGGAGGAGGGGGTGGAGGAGGAGGAGGAGGAGGAGGAGGAGGAGGAGGAGAGGAGGGGGAGGAGAGAGGGGAGGAGGAGGATGAGGAGGAGGGGGGAGGAGGAGAGGAGGAGAGGAGGAGGGGAGTAGGAGGGAGGAGGAGGAGGAGGAGGAGGGAGGAGCGGGAGGAGGAGGAGGAGGCGGAGAGGAGGAGGCGGGAGGAGGAGGCGGAGGGGAGGAGGAGGGGGGGGAGAGAGAGACAGGAGGGAGGGGGGGAGGAGGAGGAAGGAGAGAGGAGGAGGAGGAGAGTAGAGGAGAGGAGGAGGAGGAAGGAAGGAGGGGAGGAGAGGAGGAGGATGGGAGAGAGGAGGATGAGGAGGAGGAGGGGAGGGGGAGAAGGGGAAATGGAGGAGGAGGGGGAGGCGGGAGGAGGAGGGGTAGGAGGAATACGAGGAGGATGAAGAGGAGGAATGTGCTGTCGACTCGCATCTGACGTCCTACACCTCCCTCCCAGACCGTACCATGGCATAGATTTTTTTTGTATTCGCAGCATGGCATAATAGTATATGGCATATCATAGTGTTGAATACCAACGCGAAGCATGACATGTCATGATGTGTCGACGCCCCAATGTGGTGGGGAGCGTTTGCAGCCCCAACGAATCAACGAATCCACACCCACAGTGTAATTCCCAACCATCCTGTGGTGTTGGGTCCTCGTTTTGAAGAGACGGTCCCCGCGTTTCTCCTCTCCTCTCCTCCTCCTCCCCCTCCTTCCTACCGTGGGCATGCGTCCCCCCCACCCAGTACAGCGTTTCGTGGCCCCATAGGGAGCCCCACCGAAGGTCCCAGTGCTACCCTCTGCATGCGTCCCCCCCGCCCAGTACAGCGTTTCGTGGCCCCATAGGGAGCCCCACCGAAGGTCCCAGTGCTACCGTCCGCATGCGTCCCCCCCACGCAGTACAGCGTTTCGTGGCCCCATAAGGAGCCCCAGCGAAGGTCCCAGTGCTACCGTCCGCATGCGTCCCCCCCACCCAGTACAGCGCTTCGTGGCCCCATAGGGAGCCCCACCGAAGGTCCCAGTGCTACCTTCTGCATGCGTCCCCCCCCCTTGTACAGCGCTTCGTGGCCCCATAGAGAGCCCCACCGAAGCCCCTGGGACTGTCCGCATGCGTCCCGGAAGTTTAATTTGGCATGTTCACCCCACCCAGTACGGCGTGTCGTGGCCCCATAGAGAGCCCCACCGAAGCCCCAAGTGGGACTGTCCGCATGCGTCCTTGAAGCACAATTTTGGTATTTTCACACCACCCACTGCGGCGCTTCGTGACCCCGTAGAGAGCTCCACCGAAGCCCCCAGTGGGACCGTCCGCATGCGTCTCGGAAACCCACTGGCATTTTCACCCACCCAGTACAGCGCTTCGTGGCCCCATAGGGAGCTCCGCCGAAGGCCCCAGTTGGACCGTCCGCATGCGTCCCGGAAACCAAATGTGGCACACCCCTCATAGCTTTCGTGGCCCCATAGGGAGCTCCACCGAAGCCACCACTGGGACCGCCCGCATGCGTCCCACACACCAGGTTTTGCATTTTCTCCCCACGCCCGCATGCGTCCCACACACCAAATTTGGCATTTTCATCCCACCCAGTACGGCGTTTCGTGGCCCCGTAGGGAGTTCGCCCGACGGCCCCAGTTCTACCGCCCGCTTGCGTTCCCCCCCACAAAGTGCAGCGCTTCGCGGCCCCATAGGGAGCTCCACCGAAGAAAATATTCACAAGTGCGGTACCCACAACTGCATATGGTTGGGCCCGTCGCCAGGATAATCACCCAATGCTTTTTTCGGGGGCCGTTTTCTAGATGTTTGGGCTGATGTGGAAGGACGCAAAAAATACCGTGGCATGGCACTGGAAACAATGACGCCAGCGTTGCAGTGGGAGCGCGATTCGGGACGAGCGGAAGCGCAGACATGATGCTAGCGCTGCAGCGGGAGCACGATGCGGAACGAACAGTAGCCCGAAAATGAGGCCAGCGCTTCCGCGAGACCAGCATCAACCATAAACTTATCCTGGCGAACGACCGAACTGTATGCAGTTGTGGGTACCGCAATTGTGAATCTCTTCTTCGGTAAAAGCTCCCTATGGGGCCACGAAGCACTACACTGGGCGGGGGGAACGCATGCGGGCGGTAGCACTGGGGCCGTCGGTGGAGCTCCCTATGCGACCACGAAGCGCTGTACTGGGTGGGTGAAAATGCCACATGCCGTGTGTCTCTGTGTGTGTGTGTGTCTGTGTGTCTGTGTGTCTGTGTGTCTCTGTGTGTGTGTGTGTGCGTGTGTGTGTGACTCACGCGGGCGATCCCACTTGGGGCTTCGGTGGAGCTCCCTATGGGGCCACGAAACGCCGAATTGGGTATGTGACAATGCCAAATTGGGTGTGTGGGACGCATGCGGGCGGTCCCACTGGGGCCGTCGGTGGAGCTCCCGATGTGGCCACGAAATGCTGTACTGGGTGGGTGAGAACGCCAAATTGGGTATGTGGGGCGCATGCGGGCGGTCCCACTGAGGGTTTCAGTGGAGCTCCTTATTGGGCCACGAATCGGTGTGCTGGGTATGTGACAATGCGAAATTGGGTTTCAGGGACGCACGCGGACGGTCCCACTGGGGGTTTGGGTGGAGCTCCCTATGGGGCCACGAAGCGCTGTATTGGGTGGGTGAAGATGCCAAATTGGGTTTTCGGGGCGCACGCGGACGGTGGCACTAGGGGCTTCGGTGGAGCTCCGTATGGGGCCACGAAGCGCTGTACTGGGTGGGGGGGACGCATGCGGACGGTAGCACTGGAGTTTCGATGGGGATCCCTATGGGGCCACGAAACGTTGTATTGGGTTGGGGCAGTGGGACCTTCGGTGGAGCTCCCGATCACGCAACGAAGCGCTGTATTGGGTGGGTGAAAACGCCAACTTGGTCACGTGGGGCGCACGCGGGCGGTCCCACTGGGGGCTTCGGTGGAGCTTCCTATGGGGCCACGAAGCGCTGTAGTGGGTGGGTGAAGCGCAGGGAGGAGGGATGAGGGGGCCACGAACCGCTGTAGCGGGGGGGGCATGCGGACGGTAGCAGTGGGACTTCGGTGGGGCTCCCAACGGGACCCTGAAGCGCTGTACTGGGTGGGTGAAACGCAGGGAGGAGGGAGGAGGGGGAAGAGGGGGGAGGAGAGGGGAGGAGAGGAGGAACGCGGGGCACCGTTTCTTCAAAGCGAGGACCCAACACAGGATGGCTGGGAAAAACAAGCGCTGAAACGCGGAAATGAGGACGCGTAGCCTGACATAGCATGGCGTGGCGACGCCCCAAAGTGGGGAGGGCTTCTGCGGCCCAACAAATGAACGAATCGACACCGACTTTGTAATCACATCCGATGATTTTTCCTGGGGGCCATTTTCTAGATGTTGGGGCCTATGTGGAAGGACCGAAAACCATGCCGTGGCATGGCGCTGGAAATAATGACGCCAGCGTTGCAGTGGGAGCGCGATCCGGAACGAGCGGAAGCGCAGAAATGATGCTAGCGCTGCAGCGGGAGCACGAATTCGGAACGAGCGGTAGCCCGAAAGTGAGGCCAGCGCTTCCGCGAGAGCAGCATTTTGGAACACGGAAAACTCGCGAAAACCAAGTTCCCCGGAATCTTGTGTATTAAACACCAGTACGCGGAGGGTGTCCGACCATTTCCTGGACGCCACCCGGGGAGAGAGGAGAGTAGCATTCATATGGTGTAATTGTGGAAGGGGGAGGAGTGGGAGGAGAAGGCGGAGAAGGAGGCGCAGGCGGAGGAGGAGGAGGAGGAGGAGGAGGAGGAGGAGGAGGAGGAGGTGGCCTCGGGGGGGTGCCCCCCTCTCCTGGAGAGCGGCGAGGCCGGCTGTCCTGCTCTGGGCGTCTGGCCACGGTAGGTCAGCACGCTCCCCTCCTCCTCCTCCTCCTCCTCCTCCTCCTCCTCCTCCTCCTTCTCGCTCAGCACGGTCTCACGTGCCCCTGGCCCAAGGTGCACCTGTGACTTCCAAGGAGGCCCCCGCGGCCTCCAGAGTACTCACCACGAGGCCCAGAGGGCCCCAAGGGCTGTAAAGTCGAGCGACAAGCTGGGAACACCTTGGGGGCCGAAGACACCTTTTAGCCACCCCCGACCATTCCCCCCCCCCTTCTCCCAGCTCTCGCCACGGAGCGAACTGGTCCCGAGGAAGCTGGGCCCGTTTCTGCACGGCTCCGGCGGGGCATCGCGAAGCGGCACGGGACGAGCACATTGTCTTGGAGGTCAGAGGATGGAAAATTATGTTGCATCTTCGGGGGACCTCGCCTGTCCCAAAAATTGGTGTCTTTTTTGGGGCCCGACGCGGATTTGGCGTGGATTCGACGCGGATTCGACACGGATTCGACACGGATCAGACGCGTCCGACATGGATTCGACACGGATTCGAAGCGGACAGGGCCGCGACGGGACAGACAAGGTCCACCGAGGATGCAACATAAGGAAAAGCAGGTACCGCTGCCGTTACTTGTTCCTCGGTGTCGCGTGTTCTTGCCTCGTCTGGGAGGCCCTCGTCGCCACGACCGGATCCGCCTCCAAACGTTGCGCAGGACGGAGAGGCCCGCCGGGGAGCAGCGGCATCGGCACCCTCCTGCCCCCCCCACCGGGGGAGACCTGCGTATTTGGCATCGCTCGGACGTGTGCATTTTTCCTTCGGCGAGGGCCATCGAGGAGCATCCTTGATCATTTATCATTTCGCGAGAAAACCACGCACGAAACCACAAAAACACAGGAAATGGACGTCCGAGCGATGGCCAGCGTGGGGTCCAGGGCCCGCTTCCTTCGAGGCCAGCTTGCTTCGTGGCCATGCCCTGGTGACGGTAGGCCAGGCCGAGCCGGGGGCCTTGCATGCTCTCAGGGGGGGCGGTGCCCCCGCTCCCCACGAGCATGCCGCTGGCCGTGCGGCCACGGTACTTTCTGTCCAGCTCGCGAGCACGTCCGCTCCCTTGCCAGTCACGGACGGCACGGGCGCAGCAGTTTTATGTGCTGTTGCTCCTCTTTCACCTCCTGCTCCTCGCCTCCTCCTCCTCTCCTCCTCCTCCTCCTCCCACTCCCCCCTCCTCCTCCTCCTCCTCCTCGTCTCCTCGTCTCCTCGTCTCCTCGTCTCCTCCTCCTCCTCCTCAGTCTCCGCGAGACAAGCCGCGAGAAGGTCGACAAGGTCATTATCAACAAGCCAGCTGACCTAGGTGACATACTGGGGAGATCCGAACGGTCCCGAACAACTCGTTGCTTGGATGCATCTGGGGCGGCGGCGGCGACGGCGACGGCGACGGCGACGACGAGCACGACGACGACGACGACGACGACGACGCCGAGGACCACGCTGACGACGACGACCACGACGCCGACGACGACGACGACGACGAACGGAAGAGCGTCTTCCACACGTCTACAGGGTCGGCGGATTTGGCAGGGCTCGCGTACGCCCCCCCAGCGCGCGCGCAAGGGCCTTCGAATGATTCCTAAGCGCGCGCGAGAGGCCCGCTTCGTCGCATTCGGTGAGCATGTTTGCGAGCAGTGGGTTGCGTCAGAATTTGAGACAGAGCGCGCGCAGGCATTTTGTGAATTTCGTGCTGCTGGACCGTTTTGAATGTTTCGAGGCGCTCTATTATGACCTCCGTGTGCGCGCGCCGACGCGCGCGTGTGGACTTTGTCCCATTTGTTGCGCAAGATTATTGTAAGTTGTTTTTTTGGGAAATGAGCGAGTGCGCGCGCATTGTTTTTTCGCAAGGGCGGGGGGGTCAGTCGGTATCGGCCTGGCTGGAAGTGTATGATTTCATGTGGGAAGTGAACGAGGCGGCAGGATCTTACGTAGCTGGCAATTGCATAAGCGAACGGGTAACTTCTAGAAAATAAAGGGGATCACACCGAATTCCATTTGCACGAAAAGAGAATCCGTGTTGCGTAATGTGGTGGGATCTATGTTGTGCAAACAACCACCTGCCGAACTTGAAGTTGTCAACTCCACTGCTCGCGCAATCATCCCACCCACCCACCCGCAACTTGGTTTGCAAAACCCATGCGGGACCGAGCACAGATATCGCTCCGGGGTCGTCTTGGAGCCTTTGGGGGCGTCTCAAGAGCGCCCCAATAAGGCCGGAGAAGCAAGACGGCCGACGACGACGACGGCGGCGACGACGAAGACGACGACGCCGACGCCGACGACGACGACGAAGACGACGACGACGTCGCCAACGAAGACGACGACGAGGGAGGAGGGAGGACGACGACGGCGACAACGACGACAACGACGACAACGACGACAACGAGGGAGGAGGGAGGACGGCGACGACGCGAACAACGAAGAAGAAAAAAGGACGGCGACTCCGACGACGACAACGACGAGGGACGAGGGAAGACGACGACGAGACGACGACGACAACGACGACGACGACGGCGACGAAATAGGAGGGACGACGACGACACGCCGACGACGGACGACGACGACGACGAGGAGGGAGTTGGAGGAAGGACGACCACGGCGACAACGACGGCGGAAACGACCACGACGCCAAAGAGGACGACGACGACGAACACGAGGAAAGACACAGGACGACGTGGGCGACGACGACGACGACGCGGGAGGAGGGAGGACGGCGACGCCGACGACGACGACGACGCCGCAAGAGCGCGCGCGCACGCTTTCGTTGAAAATAATCCGTGTTGCGAAACCTTGTGTTTTTGTAGGTTGTTTTGGACGCGCGATTTTGAAACCCTTCCGAAACCGATGGGTTTTGAAGGATTTCTGCGTACGCGCGCGACGACGCGCGCGTGTGCACTTCGTCCCTTTTTTGCAGAGGATTCTCGCGACGGCACATGCGCAAGGGAGTTCGGCAGATTTCAACATGCGCGCGCGACGCCCGTTTGGTAGCAGGTTGTGAAAATCTTGAAAAAAAATGGTTTTCGTAAGATTTCGCAAGAGCCCGCGCGTAAGCATTTTTTAGCCAATCAGTGTCACGAAATCTGTGCGTTTGCATGTTTTTTGGAGACTCGATTGCGACATCCTTTCGGCACCGAAGGTTTTTGAAGGATTTCGGCATGCGCGCGCGACGACGCTCGCGTGCGCACTTCGTCTCATTTTTTGCAAGGGGTTCACGAAACAGTGTTATGTTAGAACAAGCGATGTCACCGCATAGTGATTTTTTATATATAAACAAGGGAACCTCAGGGGGGGCAACCCAGTTGGCCTGGGACATTGCGATTTCATATTCAGGATGGACATGTGGTCATAATCATATGTGATTTACATACCCGAAAGGGGGGCGATAACGCTGGGGGGGGGTAGAGTCTATTCCTTTTTTTCAGAAAGGAGAATCTGTGTGGAGCAGTTCGCCCTGCCGGGTTTGAAGTTGTCAACTCCACAGCTCCCGCAACCATCCCACCCGCCCAGCCGCAATTTGGGGTTTGCAACACAGTTGCGGCGACGCTTCCGTTGATTGCCTTGCGCTGGCTGTCGCGTCGGTGTGGCCGCGCGAGCGCGCGCAGGCTCGCGCACAGAGTGGCCAACTAGTCTGACGCGACCGTCGCGGCCGCGATTGCGCCGACCGTCGCGGACTTCCCAGCTCGTCTCGCAAGCCGCATTGACGCGCAGAAAATTTGGTGAGAGTCGGTGCCACGGGCGGGCGCGGTATCGTGGCGACGCCGAAAACGGCTCACGATGATGATACAAGCGATGCTGGTGACGATGGTGACGCTGACGAAGGCACGTTCGATGACGGCGTCGATGCAGATCACGCCGATGACGACGATTGTGTCCCATGTGTCGGTGGTGAACGATTCGGAACGATATCGACGTGCGCGCGCGGCCGACGGGCCCCAGTGGCCCGCATGGTATTATTTGACAGGTATTGTGCCCTCCCCAAGCACGCGCGCAAGGGCGCTCGAATGATTTCATGCGGGCGCGAAGTACCAGTATTGGCGAATTTGATGAGAAACCTATTGTTGCTGCGTTGTTTAAGCAATGCTCCAACATCGTGCTTGAAAAACCATGTTGCAGAACCACGGTTTGTATCTTGTCGGGGCATTCGGTTTTGAAATCTCTTTGAAGCCTCCTTTATTGGAGTCTATGATTACGCGCGCGTGCCAACAGTGCCACAGAATCGGCCATGTATTTCTGCGAATCGGTGATTTTGGATAAACGAGTGCACGCGCAAAATATTGTCTGACGATGGTGAAAGGGGCTCGAAGCCGGCATGGTTGGGATGGGGCACGATCGTATGTAAATTACACATCCCCTGGAGGGGCGATTCGTCCAGGGGGGGGTGTACATCTTAGTACTTGTCTGTTAGAGAGGAGGCTATGTGTCCTGTGCGGCGACGAGACAGCGACGAGGCGGCGACGGGGCGGCGATGGCGGCAACGCCAGACCGTCAGACGGGCCCAGACGACGAGCGGCGACGAGGCTGCGACTGAACGGCGACGGCTGCAACATAGCCGCCAAAGCGGCACACCGGCCCGATTCTTTTGAACAGAATTGACGGACACTAGGCGCAAACACAGTCTGGGGGAAAAAGTAGTACACTACGGCAGGCAGTGCTTCCCCCATCAGTGCTTACACTGAAGGGGTTTTGTGTGGCAAGGTAGGCGAAAGCGGCGGGGTCGATTTCGTTGGGCGGCTGGGTTCTAAAGTTTCGGTTTTGCGATCCGGGCCCATTTGGTGGGCGGCCACTCTTCCAGGTTCCCGGTTCTGGCTCTCGATTTCATGGCACGAGGGAGTTGTCAGGTTCCCGATGTTTGTCAGGGCGTTTGCGACCAGGGTGAACATGAGAGTATACACTGTAGAGCGTGGAGGAAACAGGTGGATAAGCACCAGTTAAGCAGAGAGAATGGAGAGAGGTTCGGGAACAGAGTAGATCGTCTCTTGAAGGTATACAGAGTAAGCCTGGTAGTGACAAGAAACTGACAGGGTGAGGGATGGAGTGCAGGGCGATAGAAGGACATATATTTATATGTACAGAGAGAGGGAGCATATGCGACCACTGTTATATACAATATTGTCAGACGGATGGGGAGGCCAGAACGATAGTGTGTACATTCCGTAGAGAGAGTACATATCAGAGACTATAGGGCGAATTAAAAAAGAGGAACATCATGGATGCATATCTTAATGTAGACACGTTCATATACATATACATTATATATATACACATACACCGCTGATGTTGGGCCTGAGGCCATACTTTAGAAACTTGGACGAGGGCATGTCCAGTATACCAAAGAATATCTGTACACCTCAGGCGATGCTTAAGAAAACTTAAATTTTCGGCCAGGGTCTCGATTATTCTTAATGTTTCAACGTAAATCCTAAGATTTTAATAGAAATTTTGGGTTTTTTGTCAAGTTCTGAGACTATGAATTTCTTACCCCATGATTTCTTAAGCATTTCGCAGGGTGTATATATACACGACATACAGCAGATGGAACGACAGCTGTGAAAGACAGAAGGAGAGGGCAGGCGTGAGTGCATCCGATAATCATTCGGGGATCCACCGATGAGTGTTTATGACGGGTGGAATCAAATCCAGCCCTGGCGCTGGTATAATTCGGCGACGAGCGAGAGGGGGAAGTGAAGAGGAGAAGGCCCCCTCAGAAGGCGGCGGGACTTCTCAAAAGCCCACGCGCCTTCTGAGAAGTTTTCTGTGTCTTCGGGCAAGGCTGAGACAACTTCTCAGAAGGCCGGGGAACTTCCGAATCTTCTTAGAAGGCCTTCTCCTTCTCACTTCCCCCCCTCGCTCGCCACCGAATAATCGTGGTCGAAAGCCCGCCTCATCCCCGCTGATCCCGCGTACTGTTGTTTTCAGGGTCGGTCTACCCCAGATTCGTGGCTCCCCCATCGACCTGAGCAGCTTATAGCCGTTCTGGCAAAAACCTCCCTGGTGTGGAGTGCTGGCTCCTCCCTGCCCTCAGGGGCAGCGGCAGGGGCCTGGCATCGCTCGGACGTGTGCGTTTTTTTCCTCGGCGAGGACCATCGAGGAGCATCCTTGATCATTTGCCGAAACAACCACGCACGAAACCGAACAAATCACAGGGAATGGACGTCCGAGCGATGGCCAGGGGGAGAATGAGGCCCAGAGAGGGGTGCGTCGACCTGCCATCGCCCACTCGGGGCCGGACAGCCCCACCCGCACCAGAGCACGTGCGGCTGAGCGGCGAGGTGCGTGCCGATCGCCCGATCTGTCTGCAACATGTCGCCGATTCCGGATCGATGTTCCTCCCCCCCCCCATCCTCCTCCTCCTGCTCTTCTTCCTCCTCCTCCTCCTCCACTTCCTTCCTCCTCCTCCTCCTCCTCCTCCTCCTTCCTCCTCCTCCCTTCCTCCTCCTCCTCCGCCTCCTCCGGCTCCTCCTCCTCCTCCTCCGCCTCCTCCGCCTTCCTCCTCCCTCCTCCTTCTTCCTCCTCCTTCCACTTCCTTCCTCCTCCTCCCCTTCTCCTCCTCCTTCCTCCTCCCTTCCTACTCCTCCTCCGGCTCCTCCGGCTACCTCTCCTCCTCCTCCGCCTCCTCCGCCTCCTCCTCCTCCTCCTCCGCCTCTCCTCCTCCTCCTCTTCCTCCTCCTCCTCCTCTTCTCCTCCTCCTCCTCCTCCTCCTCCTCCTCCTCCCTCTCCTCTTCCTCCTCACCCCCAGCAACGTTGTTGCCCCTCGTGCATAGGCGATGCGGCTCGATGCAGAGCCCGATGACGTCGCCGATGCATCGCCGACGCCGACGATGCATCGCCGGTGCATCGCCGATGCGTCGCCGCTGCATTGCCGATGCATCGCCGATGTATCGGCGATGCGGCGCGATCCTTCGACCCCATCTACTCCGACCCCATCTAGGAGGCATCTACGGGCCTCTCGTCCGATGTATGCGGCGATGTGTCGCCGATTCCATCTTGATGTTCCCCCAAGGGGTCGGACCTAGACGGTGTTTTGGCAATTTCGTGGGCCGTTTTCGTTTCGATTTCGTTTTGCAGCAAAGGCGGATGGAAGACAAAACGAGGGAAAACTAAAACAAAAGAACACGAAAAACACTGCTTAGGTCGATCCCTGGTTCCTCCTCCTTAGCCAGCCCCCCTCCACCGTTCCGCCTCACCCGGCTCTTCGCCGACGAGGACGATGAAGACTGCGAGGCTGAGGCGGAAGAGCGAGGCGGAGGAGGCGGAGGAGCGAGGCGGAGGAGGCGGAGGAGAGGAGCGAGGTGGAGGAGCGAGGTGGAGGAGGAGCGAGGAGCGAGGTGGAGGAGCCACCCCGCCTCCCTGGTTTCCACCATGTTGCCTCCGGATTCCGCTCTGCACCCCCCCCCCTGTGGGGGCAGCCCCAGGCGGCGGCAGGACGCTGCGCCACCCTCGGCGTGGGCGCCGCGCCGTGGCCCAGGGCTGCCCTCGGCGATCCTCTGCAGGCCTCACAGATGGGGCCCGAGCAGAGTCGGGGCCTTGAAGAAGGAACCCTGTTCGTTGGGGAGGGGCTCGGTGTTCCTTGATTGTTTCAAAGTTTGCCTTGGGTTTTCCTGAGGGTTTTCATAGGAAATCCAGGTTGAGCTTATGGGAAAAAGAGGCCTCGTTCCTTATTTAGGGTTCCTTAGGTCAACGCCCCGATGGGGTCGGAGGGTCGCGCCGCATCGCCGATGCAGCGGCGATGTATACGCGATAGGGCTCGATGCGAAGGCCCAATGTTCTCCACGCCGAAGTCGCCGATGCATTGCCGGCGTCGCCAGTGTATCGCCGATGTATCGCCGATGCGTCGGCGATGCATCGCCGATGTATCGGCGATGCGGCGAAATCCTCCGACCCCATCTACTCGGACCCCATCTAGGAGGCCTCTAGATCCCTCCTCTCGAAAAGAGAGGCACAAACACTCGGATCTCCGCGCGGATATCTTGGATCGGCGCTGGGCTCCTCCGGCGGCGTCTCTGGCGCCGCCCCTGGCGCGCTCCGCGCGCCAGGGAGGGGGGCTTAGCGCCGATGAAAGAAATCCGCGAGGAGCCTGGACGGCGTATGGTAGTGCTTATTGTCCTTGATGGGTCTGTTTCCCACCATTATCACAGGTGGGACGAGTGAGGATGGGGAGGTCCTCCTCAAGGGAGGATGTGAAGGTCCTCCTCCTCCTCTTCCTCCTCCTCCTTCTCCTCATCCTCCTTCTCGAACCGATGGTAGTGGTGGTGGAAAATCGGCCCGTCATTCCTTCCTTTGTCCTCCCTGCTTCTTGCCCCCCCCCGCGGCGGGGAGCTGCCGCTGCTCACACAGAAGTGGGGCCTCTCCGCCGCGCGCGGGCGCGGGCGCGGCCGCGGCGCTCGCGGCCTGGGGCGGAGCCTCTCGGCGAGCGCCAGGCGTTGGCTAACACGGCGTGCTGGGATTGAGGGAGGGGGGATAATCGGGCGGGTTGTCATGGGCGGTGGCCCGAAATGGGGGGTGAAGACCAAGGCTCTTGATAAGAGGCCCTTTGGGGCCCCTTTTGGGCATCCACTAGCTCCAAAAGGTGCTCGAAAGGGACATTCTTCACCCTCCATGTGGGTCACCCCCCGTTACCACCCGCCCGAGGGGAGGCGGAGGAGGAGGAGGCGGAGGAGGAGGAGGGGGAGGAGGAGGAGGAGGAGGAGGAGGAGGAATAGGGATTTGGTCCGTAGCCATTTTGGCTCAAGTCCGTAGCACTGGCTCAGAGGACTCGGAGTATTGTGGCACAGGGGATTGCGCGGCCCCACCAGCTTTCTGTGTAAAGGATTGGGGTATATGCCCCCACTTCTCACTTATACTACAAAGGTTTTCTCCCGCACCCGTACAGTTGGCCCACGGCTCCTGCTCCTGAGCTTTCTGGTGGTTGGAATTTCTCCAAATGTGGTTGCGCCCGGAACAAGAAGCATTGGGTATGGTGCAAGCATTGCCACGCTCGATGGGATGATGTGTCAGTCTTCGACTTCAAACCAGCCATGGGCGGAGTTTTGGGCCAGAAGGTTGCTACAGGCAGAGGTTTCGGCAAGACCAACGTCGAGTCCCCCTTCACGTCGAGGGCAGCGGGGGTGGCCAGCTTGCTGAGACCGGTTCGGAGCAGCTCGTCGCGATTCACAATAAGGCTGCGCACGCGGCAGATGTGGAAACGTATAATGCACAGTTGGATGCCTTACAAGAAAAAAGTCGGCAACAGACGCAAGGCGCAGAAGCAGATACAGCATTTGGAGAGGCAGTTCAACCACCAGTTGGAAGCACACAGAAAGGTGCAAAGGCATCTGGACTACCATGTCGGCCAGATCACACGTCTGAACAGTTGGACGAACAGGAGGATCTTTCCAAGGTGGCCATCAGTGAACATCATGCAGGTGTCCTGGGTGTCACGCCACAGGCGCAGGCACCTCTGGTATCATCTGGTGTGGTATCTTTCGGGGACATCATGGAGGGCTAAGTTGACTTCACTGACGCCAATCCAGGTGACCTGTTCGGGCTCAATGTATATGTGGATTTATCCCAAGGACAGAAAGACAAGGCATATACTACAATAATTGAACTCAAAAGACGTGTTTGCTGAGCAGGCTAAGAACATGTTCGGGATGGTCAAACAAAGGGCCGAGGAACTCAAGACGGAGCATGGGGAGCTAAAGAAGCGTCTCGAGAGGAAGAAGAGGAACGCGGACGTTACTGTTAATCAAGCAGCGAAAGGAAGTTCTGGAGCTCAACCCTCAGATGCAGCTTCGAGTGCATCAGCGGCGGCGGCTCCAGAGGGCACGGCGACGGCGGCGGCGCCTGCGGCACCTGCGCCTTGAAAACGTGCTGCCGAGATTGAGTTCGGCGATCATGTTGGCGCAGGGGCATCGGCTCCTGGCGCCCAGGTATTCCGACATGATCAAGAAGATGTCGCGTCTCGGCTGGCCTATGCATGGTGGACCAGCATTTCCTACTGAGAAAGGGCGCGCATCGGGAGGTTCGCATTCTCATTCGGTCGCGTTTGGACAGTTGGTCACCGGACGCGCTGCCAGATGTTGCATCCGTTCCGCAGAGCTCGGGGTCGTCATGATTGGGCGCGGCGTACATGTGCGTGGGTGAGGGTCTCGCGCCGCGAAACTTAGAGTTCTTACATTGTCTTGGCACTGCGGCCCTGGCGCACGAGACCCCGTTCGTGATTGGTGGCGGTTGAAATGACCCGCCGCATGCTGTGGGCGAGGCGATCCCATTACACATGATTGGTGGCATTGCACGAGGTGATGGTACGCAGTATGTTCTCGACGAGCATGAGTCGACTATCGATTTCTGGTGCCTGGCCCGGCGGTTGAGCATATCAGGGCCTTTCTGGACGTGCCTGTGGACCCCCGCAGACCCGTCAAACTAATATTCAAAGCTCAATCGGGTGAGGAGACGGACGCAGTGGCAAAACAGTACCAGATGCCCCCAGCGAAGCGTTGAATTGGACCCCATACTCCCAGATCCGAGTCAACATGAGTCGGAGACCCAGTTAGACGCTTTCCTTGAGGAGGTCGGAGGCTATCAGAACCAACGCGCTCTCCAAGGCGTCCAGGTCGCGAAGGGGATCCGCACCCGCAGCGCCGCTTGCGACGCATGGGGGAGGGGGGGGGTGGGGGCGTCGCTAGGTCTGAAGTTTTGCGCGCCACTGGATGCCAAGAGCGAGGTCTGCCAGGAGGTGCACCGACTCAGTGGATGGAGGCCCCCGCCAGGAAGGTTCTCTTGACTCGATCATATAAGAAGTTGGACCCTCAAAGAGCATCATCCTGGGCCATCGATCGTTTGCAAGAGATTCGGTCTCTATGCCCGAAGGGCCAGAGGGCATATTGCTACTGCAGACTTTCACGTGCGCTCGAGAAGTTAGTTAACAAGTGCCCCTTCAATATTGTCTGGAAGAAAGGTGCGATGTTCTGGATTTCCCTACAACAGACAGTCCGGAACATTATGTACATGGATTCTGCACTGGGAGTTCATGCGTTGGAACACGTTGGATCTACGCAGAAACTGGCATGACGAGGTGAACCGTTCCGGTGGCAGTATCCGACGGCAGAAGTGGAATCAGTAAAGTCAGGCGCTTGGCAGGCGCATGGTTGCATGAAGGATCGCATCGTTCCGCAGCGCTTCCAGCGCCGAGGGCCTGCAGATCTCGCTCTCAGCGCGGATGGCGATAGAACGTAACATTTTCTAGGGTCTGGTGTTTTGACGGCCCTCGAGCTGCGGCGCCATCGCTTGGAGATCAATGAGTACCTGTAATGGGGCTGCCGACGGCCAACGCGGTCGATGAGGTCAGCGAGCGTCTCAAGATCAACACATGCCAGCCCGATGGCTGGCATCCCAGGAATTGCAGTCTTCTTGGGGAAGAGTCCCGCATGAAGATGCGTGGCCAATCCCCTGAGTCCATCCAGAAGCTAGTGGTGCAGTTCAGCCACAAGCCCCTCGGTCGCCGACGTCCTCTGGGCTTCTACTCTCAATTTGCAGGAAGGCTGCGGAGATCCAGGTTGCGCAGGTGGGAACGGTGCCAAGGCTTAGGAGGCAAGTGCAGCATGTCTCAAGGACGCGGGCCGAGTGACGCCGCTGGGGGACAGGCGGCCATTTCTGGGGGCGCGAATATCACGGGTGTGCACTGCACTGCGGTGCGGTGGGACCTGCTAGAATTTTGCGATAATGTGCCGTGGGACCTGCTGCAGACGAACAGCATCCTCGCCCATTTTCCTGCGGCGGTGCTCAGAATTGCTGTGAATTCAATGGCCGCGAGACCTTCAGTACGACGGCATGCTGATGGACCAAACTGGGCCCGCGGCGAGGAATCGCGGCGGGTTCGGCCAGTGCGACTCAAAGCGACGATGGCACTCGCGCCCATGATGGATGAGGAGATGGGTACGCGAGGTGATTCCAATAACATGGTGTCTTTGCATATCGACGGCTTGCCGCAGCACCGGCGGGGTGAACCCGTGTTGGTTTCGCCGGTGGTAAGAGTGAATTCAGCGTGGAATTGCGTCTTCGTTTTTCATTTTTGTTTTCCTTGTTTCTGATATGCGCACGTCAATCGATCATGTGGCTCGGGCGTTCGTGTGAATGCCGCGTGGCCAGCGAATTTCGAATGTCTTCCGTGCCCTTGATTCTTCCTCATCGTATTCATTTATCTTATTCCTCTTGTCTGCATTGTTTTTCTCTTCATTTCCCTCCCACTGTCATCTTCTTTTGTCAGGGCCTGCGGCAGGATCCAACAGGGCGCCGGGAAAGCTGCAAGTGAGCTCGAGGAGAGTCCAGCAGGTCCCGAGAAGGATTGCAAGCAGGCCCTAGGGTCCCAAGACAGGCTTTGTAGGGGTCCAAAACAATTTGCAGACCTGTCTTCTCGCATATGTTCTGACGCGTTTCGGCCGTGGTCCGCGGGATTCTACTGTTCATCAGCCTTTTTGCCTTCATTTCCGACGCCTCGCGCATTTCCGCCAGCCAAGGCAAAAGCAATCACCAGGCGAGTTGCCTCGATCAGCATGCGTAGCAGCACGCGGCGCCGCAGCGAACCGAATGTGTTTTCGCTGGTTCTGCACGGGAGGAGGAAGAGGAGGCGGAGGAAGCGAAGGAACAAATATGGTGGCGAAGGACCAGTAGTAACAAAGGAAGAGGAACAGCACAAGGATGGACGCGCGCTGGAGGAAACAACAACATGCTAGAGCATGAGAAGGTCGGAAGGATGACGAGGGACCTGAGGGGTGGGGGGGACTCCAGATTCTGATGAAAATCCTGAACTGGAAATATTAAGTTCTTTAAGCGAAAGCTATATGAACTAATGGCAATAAAGATGATAATCTTTTACTGCTTTGACTTGAGCCAGTACGTTACAGTACGGTACTGCTTCTAGCGCATGAGACAACATGCCTAACAGGTCCTAGACATAATAATCTCAACTCTGGTCCTATTTTCTTTAGGACATGTTGGATCTTATAAAAATTAAAACCCAGTCGATTTTACTGGAGTTCGGTAGCGGCCCTAGGAAGGAGTGAGAAAGGAGAAGAGTAGGACAGCAGTCCTAAGTAAGCCATAACAGGCTTATCAAATCCACCACGGCCACCAAATATATATCCATTGAAATGCATCAACTGAAATAAATCCATTGAAGTAAATCTGATGAACTCTATCTTGAAGTGGTAGCCGATAAAGGTGAACATGAAGTACTAGCTCCACAATTGAAGTCGAACAAAGCTATACATGTGGAGCTGCTCATATAACATCTCACATATAAACCAAACTCCAGATCATACTTCATATTCTGATGAAAATCCTGAACTGAAATATCATAGTCTTGTCGTGTCTGACCTGGTACTGTCTAGTCCAAATCCTTCCCTGACTCGTAGTGTGCCTGCGATCGTCCAACAACCGGTGGTGATCAGCTCCAAGAGTGACTTGGAATCTGCTCCCACGAACTTTGTCAACATATCTGAAACCATCCACTTGGTACGAACATGATAAAGTCGTCGTAATCTCAGGGTTCGTCGCTCTTCTCGAAGCGACAGAATACCCAAACGTTGTGACTTGTCCTGTGGTGTTCCTCGAAGTCCGCAACATAACTCCCACAGGTCCATACAATCAATGAAAGCGTCCACTGGTGAACTCAACTGCCCTCGGTCGAGTCGTTCTTGAAGCTGTAGTGGCTTCTGAGGTCCACATAGAATGTTAATCTCCGGTTCTGTAAGCCTCATGCCGATAATCTGTGCCATGGGAACTCCTCGTGCTGCTGCCAACGTTTCTGCATGGGACGTGCTGTGTGAAACTCTCTTAGACTTGGTCGAAGTGACCACTAATGCATGTAACTTGCCACTGAGCCGATTGATCAGATTGTCCTGCAGATAATCTTGTCGATCACATAAAGGAAAGTGTAGTCGGTCTTCTTGAAGACCTATCGTGACTCTTTCTGTGGCGAAATTGCTGTTCTTGTTGGCTGAAGAGGCGTCCGTGATACAAGAGATCCGTAGTGGTGCCTTGAGCTTCCTGTAGTAGATGCCAAACTTCTCGGGATTTTTCTTGAGTCTCTTGATCACTGCGTTGATCGCCAAGAGGTCCTTGATGGTCGGACTCTGTAGCTTGGTCTGTAGAGAAACAACGTTGAATAGTTCCTCCAGTCGTGTCTGGCATGCCCAAAGTGCTCCACAAGTAAGAGATCTGAACGTCTTGTGTTCTGCTGCCGTGCAGGGTGCATCTGGTACATCAACTCGCTCTTTTGGTATAACACATGGCGAAAGACATGATGTAAACTGATCTTGATGAATGCGTATACACGTCGGTACAATTCGTTCGAGCTGTAGGCCAGCATGTGTATATGGCATCGTCTGCCTCTTGAGCTTGCCGAATCTGGATTCCAACTTCTTGTGTATCCAATCGCGATAGAATCTGCTGCCAGTAATCTGTAAGTCGTCCACATGAACAGTCATGACTAAAACGATCACCTTGTTGCCCTTGTAATCGATGCCCCAGTAAAGATAGTTGTCGTCGAAAACCGATGATTTAGCTCCTGTCTTATCTTTGAGAAACTCCAACAAGGCCAACTGAAACATCAATGGTGCGTCTGTGAAACCATACATTGCTCTCAAGCATTTGAGGGCATATCTGCGTCGATCCTTGTCAGCAACTTTCCAACTGGAAGATGCCTCCGGCATGCGTCGAAAGTGACTCCATACATTCTCCGGAGGGAGGATGTAGACTGTCCGGTCTTCGCGATATTCATAGCCGAGATTCCTTGCTTTCTCTCGTAGGTTGTCATATCCAAGTCCTTGTAGAAAAGCCGTTGAAATATCCAGGCTCTCGGTGTCGACGTCGCCGTCATTCTCGTCGTTCACATGTAGAATACCTTCACAACATCCTAAACTCAAAACCAAGCGCTGCGATAATCTTGTCGCTGTCGAGCTGTGCTTCTCGATAAAGTTCTTCTGTCGGTCGAAACAGCCTCGAGCGCATAGTCGTGATTTGACTTCGACGTGTTTGACCTTCCATTTCCTCACCCATGTGCAATCAACTATGTTCGCCTTATCGGGTAGGTGGTCTCGAAGTACAGGTTCAAAAATATCATGAGTAACAAAAGCCTTCAACTCCTTATGATCTCCTGCAATAACCAACTTCGCAAAACGTCTCATCTCGTCGTCTGTGAGGTTCGCCGTCGAATCATCAACTCGAAAAACCATTGACTCATGCAAATCGTAATGGAAGTATAGGTACCGGTCCGAGTCGGAGTAAAGTGTCGGAGATACAAAATCAAAATCATCTGAGAGGTTGCTGATCATCTCATCATAAATCGCTTCCATACTTTGCTTGTGAGTTCCGTCGGGTAGTCGTTCGCATAGATTGACAATCTTGGGGATGTCAAGGTGGTCAATCATCTCCTGGTATAAGACTCTGGTATCTCCATCTGGGTCGTCGCTGTATTCCAGAGTTCTGTCAGTAGAAGTCGAGGGTTGCTCTCCTGCTGGTACTTCATCTTTACGAATGGGAAGTATAGGTGGTTCCGTCGAATCCGCTGGAGCTGGCTGTGTCGAGGACGTACCCGGTGTAGCCGCTGGTAAGTCCGTTGACGATGAAGAAGCTCCTGGTTGATATCTCCCCGTAGAAGTCGTCGGTGGTCGTGGTGGTGACTCAGGCTGCCAAGGAGAGGGCCATGGATATGGCGATGATGATCTTCCTCGCTTCTGAGGTGGTGACTGTGCCGCGTCTGGAGGATCGACTGCTTTCTGCTTCTCCGCCGTGCTTGTCTTGGACTTGTCCAAGTCGAGAGGAATATAAGGTAGCTTGTCGGGAGTAGCTGGAGTCTGCAGTGAATCCTCTGATCCTTGTGTGTCTCGGTGCTGTGGCTGCAACGAAGGTGGACCCATAGGTGCCTCTCGAGAGATGCGTCGAGGTGCTGGTCCAGGTGCTGGAGGTAGGTCGTGATCATGTCCATGAGCTGGTATCTCCTCCATGTCGTCGTCGCTGTCGATAGTCTGGTCGCCTGGGACGTTGAGCTGCGGTGTGCCTGCCGTAGCTGGTGCCGTCGAGGGTTGACCATGCGATGGCTGATCTGGTGGTTGTCCAGGCTCTTGTGGAGGTATAGCACTTGACCGAAAAGGTGGAACTGGTGGTGCCCGAGCTGGTGGTGCTGGTGGATCGCGCGGTGGCTGCTGATCCGGAATAACAATGTCAGAAAGGTCGTCAGGCCAGTCAATCATGCTGATGTCACTCCAGTCCAGCTCTGGTGGATCGAAATGCTTGTCCAGATCCTCGCAATGGTCATAGCTGTAGAGCATCATTGTGCTGTAGTTGGTAGATTGCTCGGCTGTATAGCGAAGAGCTATGTCTGGACGTCGTACACGAATACTGTAGTCAGCTCGGTCCTCTCGTCGCCAGCGTAGCAGTAGAGCCCACTGTGCATATTCAATCTGAGGAAGTCGACGTACTTGTGAGCCGTACAAGATACCATGCACAGGCTTAAACGTATCGCTGAATATCTTGATGCCCAGGGCCAAAGGCTTGCATGAATCGCAAGCTTCTTCACTGGGAACATATCGATACTGCTCTTGCTGCCATACCAGGCCAAACCAATATATCTTAGTGGGCGTAGATCCATCAACTAAATCCATCAGGTCGTACAGCGTTTCCGAAGGAACCAAAACTCCATCGGCATATATCTGATATGGTGCCAGAAAGGTAGCCGCTGCCTTGACCATCGTAGGGTTGACCAGGTCGTAGTGTATGTAGAAGCTGCTCATGTCATTTTTCTTGTTGAGCTCCGTGATGTAGTGCTCGGTGAGAACGTGTCGCCGAAGATGTCGTAGAGGAATGATAAGCGGCTGGCCCTGGTGCTTGACTATTGCCGATCCTGCGCGTCGCTCCAGGCTGATAACTTCCGCTGGTCCTCGCCATCCGCATTCGTCTTTCCGTGCTGGTTCTCGCCAAATGTCACATATCGTTCCCGGAACGAGTAGCTCCGGCTCGTGCTGGTGCTGAGTTATCTTGGATGCCTGAGCTAATCGATCTTGAATAACTGACTGTACGATAGCCTGTCGTGCCAGTAGTCTTGCGCGTGACATAGACTCCATGTAGTCAGGACGCTTCTCGAGGGCGCCCGTCATGGACGTGGTGGTCTCGCTGTCGATCGCAATCATCCTCGGTAGTTGTCCAGTCAAGGCCAACTGTGGAGTGCTGCCGCCATAGTTGAGAGTACAATTGTGGCCGGCGCAACACTCGTAGCAGATGTCGGAGTAACTGAGATCCAATCCTTCTGCTTGACTTGACTGCTTGAGCTTGAGCATAGAAAGCTTGAGAAGAGCTAGATGCCTTTCGACAAGTCCTTTGGTGGTAGCGCCTCCTTTGCCGATAGCCAGTCTGTTGATCTCGAGTCGATCACATAGCTTGGTGGCTTCGTGTCCCATGAGACCTCCTTCCTGATCAGTGAGAAGGTTCTGCATCGCGCCCCAGATGCGTATCCAAAGGTAGTTAAGCGCTTTCACCAAGACTGGGCCCGTCTTGTTGATGAGGTGGTCGCCAGTCTTCCACTTAGTAGCTTCATCAATAAGAATCATGAACGTTTCGTCCCAGAGGAAGAACAAATCGTGCTGTACCATCTCGTTGAACACTGTAGCCAGAAACGATTGAATCTGAGGTCGTATGCGACGTCTAGCCCATTGCTGACAAACTTCACAAGCTTTGCAAATCTCCATGCCCTGTAGGACGATAGCCTGAGGTAAGAGCATGGCCTGCAGCAACTTCATCATGTCCAATGGAGAATTGTGCCAGAAGCGTTCATGAAGTAGACGCAGTAGTCCGGCACGATCCTTCTCGTTGGCATGAGTCAATTTCTTGGGTAGCTCCCGAAGTTCCATGTTGGGCTTCGTCCGTGATAAGACACGGCCGTTGATCTCGATCTTCTCGATGGCGTCGTCAGTAGAAGCCGCAAGTGGTCCAGGCCTATCTGGTGGAATAGCATATGGTCCATGTGTAGGTCGTGGTTGCTTTCCTCTGAGTCGTCGAGCTTGATCTCGTCGGCCGGGAGGACCGTCGAGTATAATGTCCGAAAGGTGAACGCCGAGGAGAGTGATGATGTAGATCGTCGTCGTGGTGTCTATGTCGTCTTCAGGTGCGCTTCTCCAATCCTTGACTACGCTCATGTGGTAGTGGCCGTCCTTGTTGCCTAGAAATCTGATGCGATCTTTGTAGTCATCAGGATTGCTGAACTCAGTCTCGTCAAACTTGTGTGCTTCCGACATATGGCATTGAGATGTCACAGTCCTGGTCGTGTAAACTTGGCTGAGAGCATGACATAGAACTCGTGCACCTTCTTGTTGTGGCCTACCAGTACCAGGCAACATCAAAATCCGTCCGGTAGGTGTCCCAGGAAAGCCGAAACTCATAGTGTAATCGGTGATGGAGAGAATCGCTGCCTTGATCCATTGTACTTCCGTGGGCGTGAAGGTGTCGAGCGTGATCTTGATGCTCTTGGTGTCGATGTCCTTGAATTCTTCCATGAGGTCGTCTATGGACTTAGGTCCTGCTGGTGCTGGTAACTGAGCTAATGGTGCTTCATCTTCTGCCTCGTCATCTGCTGCTGCCGGGAAAGCTCTTGAGAACTTGTTGATGGAAATTCCTGGTTCTTTGGACTCCAGGGCCAAGATGTCCTTGCAGAGTGCCGTACAGAACTTCTTTGAAAACATTGTTGCTGCTGCTGTCCGCTTGCGATGCGTCTCCTTATCATAACCTTGAAGATGTATGTGCTCCTTCTTGCAGCTGCAGCGCTTCACAGAATGACTGAGACAGAAAGTCGAAATCAACGTAGTGTCCTTCTTGTTCCTTCTGCCGTCCTTTTCACTGGAGAAAGCACACATACAAGTATTGTAGCGTTGATTCGAATAAGCTGGATGATCAAGGAGAGCTGCCAAGGGAGACTTCGTCCAAATACTAGAAGATCTTGGATTCTCCACAAGATTGTCTCGGAAGTCCTGCTTGATCTTGACAGCGTGTGAGGTCATGAACTTCAACATGGGCATTTCTGATTCTCGTAACTCTATGGTATCCTTGATGTCGCGTCCGGTGCCCATGTGACTCCAATACTTGCATCTTGGCTCCATCGTTGTGACTCTTGGTTTGAATGTCTTGTCTGCTCTCTGTAACTTGAGTTGATGAGGTCGATGTTTGAGGTCCCATCCGTAGCGTAGGTCAACTGGGAAAAGTACTGCACACAAGAAAGGTAATGATGCCATACAGAGAGATAGATGGGATGAACCTGAACACCAACTCCATAGAATCGGATATCCGCAATAAGGTCCTTTGGTCATTGCTGCCTCGAAAGCGTCGTAGTTCTCGGGCGTGATGACCGGTAGCCAGGTGTAGGTCGCGTAGAACATTTCTGGGATCGAATTGAATTCGGTCCTTGCAACTGCCAACTCTTCTGGAAGTAGGTGTGAAGGAAAGAGTGGTTCGCCATTCCACAGTGAGAAAGATTCCTTTGAAGAAAGAGCTTGCCAATCTCGATAGTATTTCTGTGTTGTAGATGAGAATGAGGTAAGAGTATCTGGAGTGAACAGTTTAGCGTCGTGCCCAGGACTCAATGAAAATGAGTCCCGTGGTCCTCATGTGGTGCTCGGCCGTTGCCGTCGATCATGGATATGAGAGTGACTCCGTGATGATGCTGTCCTTGCTGATGTGCTCCGTCGTCCACTTCCTGCTGATGCTGAAGCACTGTTTTGTTCCACACGTCGTTCTTTTCTTTGTCGAAGTTGTCGATCGGAAGTAAGTAGTGCGATGAGTCCGTCAAGAGAATCCTCTGTGAGCACATCTCGCCACTGCCGAGTCTTAGTCCCAGAAGTCCGTCTTGATTCTGGAAGTGTCCGCACGATATGATGCTGCCGAGTCGTAGCAGAGTCTGTAGTGGAATGAGTCCAGGACAGTTCGCTGACTGACCTGTGATGACATCGCAAGAAAAGTAAGCATGCTTCATTCCAACCAGACCAATCGGAAATACACATATACCGATGCTGTGCTGGGGCTGAGATGAGATGCCAGTGAACTTGTTCTTTGAACGATACCACATCACGTGTTTCATCAGGCCGCGAGGTCGTAGTAGCTTGTCGAAAATCTCTCGAAGAGTAGCACTTCCGATAAACCGCGAGCCGCTCCAGGGTCTACGATGAGGCCGATGACGTTGACTCCGTTGATGACCGCCAAGTTCTTGAACGGGTTGCCAGAGGCTGGCAATGCTGCAAACTCCTCTGGCTCGTCCTGAATCTGTGATTCGTCCGGTCTAGGTATCAACATCCAACTTGATGACGTGTAATCTGAGCTCGGTGTGGTCTGCTGCTGAGAGGTGGTCCCCGGTGACTGTGCGTCTTGCTGTGATTGATGCTGTTGTTGCTGCCGGGCGGCTGAGATATCCAGACAAGAAGAGCACATCACCATCAAGTGTCCTTTGAATCCGTGACATATGCAAAACGAACGGGAACACGTGCCGCACTTCGCAATCGCCGCTGAGAAACATCTGTAGCAGGTATGAGTAGACGCAGAAACCGAAACTGCGCTTGATGATGCCGAAAAGCTTGAGCTCGTCGCTCCAGTCGCCGTAGCTGCTGGGCCTAACCCAGGTGGATGCCGTGGTTGTCCCTGTCCAACTGTGGTTCTCTCTCCGGTGCCGAATATGTCGTCGTATGCTGATCCTTTCCGTGTCGGTGTTCTCTCTGCCGCCGTTGAGGTAGGTACGAACTGGCACGCTCCTGAAGATAAAGGGGTCCGTGTCATGATGTTCTTGTCTCGCTCGTACGTGGATGTCTCACTTGGTACTGCTGCCTGTTCGTCTGGTTCTTCATGTTCATGGATGGCCGGCAAGGTCGTGTAGCTTCCATATGCGTCATCTTCGCGATCAGTGTCTTGATAGAACTGTCGTCGTTGGTCGTAGCCTTTTCCTTTTGATCGGTAACCTTTCTTGCCACGTCCTTTGCCTTTTTGCTGTCGCTGCTGGAAGTCGCTTCTGCCGAAACGTGGAACATCGCGTCGATGATGGTCGTGAGATCCTCGATTGTCTTGATAGCTTCGGTGCCGATCTCGATCGTATCCTTTGCCGTTGCCACGTCTTTTACCTTTGCGATTTCCCTTGCGATAGCCTTTTCCTTGTCCGTAGTACTCCTCATCATACTGCTCGTCAGTCTGATACGCGTTGTCCTCTTTCTGATCATCCTTGAGAGGGCAGGTGTCAGAATTGCGCCATCTTGATCCACATAGCGTACACTGATCTCCTTGTCGTTTCTTGCCTCCTTTCTTGCCGTTCTTGCCGTTGCCGGTTTTGTCGTCCTTGCCCTTTCCTTTGCCGTATGATCTTTGTCCACGTACATTCTGCCAGTAGTCCTCGTCCGGTGTCGATGGGGATGGAAGAGATGATGAAGTGCCACCTGCTGCTGCGCCTCCGTATACATCTTGATCTCCATTGTCGTCATACCAATCATCATCATCATCATACTCTTCGTCGTACCACTCGTCGTAGTACTCCTCATCATCCTCGTAGTAGTTGTCGTAGTCGTATTCATACTCTCTCGTCCAGGAGTCTGAATCTTCCCAGTAGTTCTTATATCCAACGTGCTGTTCATTGGCTGCCATCTCGTTCTTGCTTACCTTTAACTGCAATTGAACCATCTCGCGCCATCTGTTGAGATCACCATTGACCTTCAAGCGTAGATCCGCGAGAGTCTTGTCAGCGAATGTCGTCCGTGACCAGAAAAGCCACGCCTTAGCTGACTCGCCCATTTGTAAGCCTCCATATCATTCAGCTTCTTCGTATAAATGATCCCACTCGAAGAGATATGAGATGAAGTCTTGACTGGATCCCTGACGTAAAGTGAAGAATCTATCCAGTGAGGTCCAGGCCAGATCTTGATCATCCAGTCCATACATCTCAAACAATCTGTCATTCAGAATCTTGATTCCACTGTGCTGTAGCGGGGCGAGTTCATTGCCTTGGCCGTCTAATATTGCTGCAACTCTTGGTAGACTGACCGCCTCAATGCCACGATAGTTCACAACATTGCCTGCTTGATCAAGTCGCGTCACGCGTAGGTCTTGAGCTGCTCGTAGCGCCGGACCTTCAAGTCTGCTCATGACCGCTGCGCCAAGCTGGTCCTGTTCCAACCGTGTGAGTCGACTCCATATCTCCAACGCTTCTCGATACTCACGAATTGGATATGCCCGTGGTCGCCAGCCTGGCGGTATGTCCTTAGAATACTGCTTGAGGGAGAGTGGAGTAGTCTGTGGTGAGGCCAACATCTTTTCCAACCGAACTTCAGATAAAATAAACCGTGTTTGATCCAACTCTGTGTCTGGTAATGTATATCTTGATATACTGAAACAACCCAAATATCGGACTACACCAGGTGATGATAATCTCGTAGGTGTCGTCAGTGCCGTAACTGTATGTCCTGCGGCAGAGAGAGAGCCAGAAGGCAGGGAGCCGACTGGCTCCGCTACCAAACTCCAGATTCTGATGAAAATCCTGAACTGGAAATATTAAGTTCTTTAAGCGAAAGCTATATGAACTAATGGCAATAAAGATGATAATCTTTTACTGCTTTGACTTGAGCCAGTACGTTACAGTACGGTACTGCTTCTAGCGTATGAGACAACATGCCTAACAGGTCCTAGACATAATAATCTCAACTGGGGGGGGGGGGGGGGGGGGGGGGGGGCAAGGAGGCGCTGCCTCCTGTGAAGCGCACGTTCGAAGTTCGTGGTTCGGAATTCGAACTTCGAACTTCGAACTTCGGATTGAAGTTGGATCCCCCCCCGCCCCCTCCTGCTTCGGATGCCGCCTTCGCCCGAAGCTGTTTCAGACGACGGGCGCCCGGCGGGCCGCGGGGCGGGCGCGCCGCCATGTTCTCGAAGCGCCAGCCGTCGGTGGGCACCAGCGCGCTGCCGCCTGCAAAGCGCTTTCGCGCCACCTTGCAGACGCACATGATGAGGAATGCTCTGTCCTCGGGCGACATGCAAAGGCTCGCCGCCGACGCCAGGGAAGGGGGGCCGCGGGCGTCGGGGACCTGAGAGCGGGACGTGCCAACACGTGCAGGACCTTAAGGGGAAGTTTCTCTAGGGAACGTTGCGGCCGAAGGAGTGCGCGGCAGAGGTCCGCGTGTGGAACCCAAGCGTCATCGAGAAGAGACAGAATAAGTGCCCCTCTTGCTACCGCACGAGGTCCTCCTGGCGCTGGGGAGGCACGGCGACCTGGACGTGCCGCTGCAGAAGCAGGGGCTGGATGAGGGCGACCGCGCGCGCATGCAGGGCGTGGAAGCGAAGCTGGTCAGCCCCGCGGTGGCCATGGGCTTGCGGCAGGACGGGGCCCCCGCCAAGTGGGGCAGATCTGCGTCGGTCGAAGTCCTCAGCATGAACTTCCCCGGCCTTGACCCCGACGGATCTGCGGCAACTTGAGAGCCCCATTGTTCAGCATTTTGAAGAGCCACTTGTCCACGAGCACCTGGCACTAGGAACGGTCATGGGACCAGCGGGCGTGTCGGGTGAGGGGCCCTTCGACAGCGATGGGCCCAATCTGATTGCACGCGCGCTGTTCCTGGCGCGCGCTCCTTGGAACCACCCGAACGCAGCCGAAACGCGTCCAACCCCAGCCAATCACGCCCGAACACTATCAAAAACCACCAGACACATTCAAAAGCAAGTGCGATGACAGCCAAAAGTACCAGACCCAACCAAGGCAGCGCACGTTCGCTTGTGACTCCCCAAGAACAAAACTCTCCCTCCTCCACCTCCTCCAGGGGATGCAAAACTGGGAAGGGGTACTGAAGGGAAGGATGTGGAGGGGAGGAGGGGGATGAGGATGATCAGTAAGGGGGCGAAAGAGGATGAAAACGACGACCCGGACGCACACGTCCACGATGAATGACTCATCGTTATTGAATTGGCACCTGGGGACATTTCCCTACGCCCCCCCCGAGGTTTCTCCTCCTATCTTTCTTCTCAAGCTGCTTTGCAGCGCGGGTTGGGGGCCCGCCTTGTTAGGCCTGGTAGTGCGGATGCAGCCCCCCCTCGAGCCCCCCACACCTCAACGCCATGGGGGACGGCCTTGGCGCCGCCGGCGGCGCCGGGTGGCTTTGGATAGCGAGCCATGCATACCCGGCGCTCCGGATGCAGCCTGGAGGCTGCGGCTCTTGCTGCTGCTCCCCGTCGTCGTCCTCCTCCTCCTCCTCCTGCTGCTGCTTCTGCTGCTCCTCCTCCTCCTCCTCCTCCTCCTCCTCCTCCTCCTCCTCCTCCTCCTCCTCTCCCTTCCCCGTGCCTCCTCTTCGTCGTCCTCCTCATCCAGTTCCCCCCCCCACCCGTCCCTCCTCCTCCGCCTCCTCCTCCTCCGCCTCCACCTCCTCCTCATCATGTCCCTGTTGGCTCTGTGCCGTGTTTCTCCTCCCTGGGGCCGCCAGGCCACATCGAGGCTGTTGCCACGCTCCCGCGCATGGAGTGGCTCGTGAGCGCGATCGACCAGGCGGGCCTGGACCGGGGCATCCTGGACCGGCAGCGGCGCAGCGTCACCGCAGTTGTGCCTTTCGTCGTGCGATGTTCTAGCGGCGAACCTCCTACTCCCCACATTCTTCTCTTCCTCCTCGTCGTACCCTCCCTCTCGCAATCGCCTCCCTATCTTTCGCCTCCAGGTTTGGTCCGCGTTGACAAGGGCCAGTGCACGCTGACGCCCAGCCTCCTCACGCCATGGTCCGAGCAGGACGCCCGGCTAGATGAGGAGGGCGTGGGGCGATGGGGGTTGGGGAAGGAGGCGGAGCAGCAGCAGCAGGACGAGGAGCAGTACGAGGAGCTGGAGGAGGATGAGGAGGAGGAAAAGGGGGAAGACGCGGGCAGCCTCTAAAGGAACGAGCCTGGCATTTGTATTATCACTGTCCCGTTGACTCCTACAGCGTTAGGGCTCACCAGTGCTGGCGCGTCGCCAATTGCGACGAGACCAAGGTGTATTTCCGGAAGAGCCCGAACGGAGCTGATGGATTGGGCCCCGCATCGCTACGGTACCCCCTGTTCATCCCCCAGTTTACCACCTCGCCCCTGCTGCTGGACGGCGATCGACTTAAACACCCTGAGGTGGTTCCTCCTCCTCCTCCTCCTCATTTTCCTCCTCCATCTCCTTTTCCTTCTCCTCCTTGTCCTCCTCCTCCTCATGTGATTTTCCCTAGGTGGTTATTGGCGCCCACCCCGACGATGTGCCATGCCTTGTGCTACCCGAGCCCGCCGTCCACTTGATACTTCACGGCGCATGGCGCGATCTTGCTGTGCTGGAACGGTGGCACGGCTCGGGCGCGGGGCGCATCGTAAAGGATTGGCCTGACGACCGATGGGTGCTCCGTGCGGGCAATGGCCCATTGCACGCCCGACCCCAACCTTTATCGGTACCGGACCTCACCGCCGTCACGCTCGAAACGTTGGCGACTCGAGTAAAAACGTGGGCTAGCAGACGGTGCCACGAGCTTGACGATGTCCCCGGGTCCCATGAAACCCCAGTCTGACATCTCTCGGCCTCCTCCTCCTCCGCCTCTTAATCATCCTTCCTCCGCCTCCAGATCCTCCTCATTCCTCATCCTCCTCCTTCTCCTCCCTTCCTCGCCCCCCATGCGCCTCCTCCTCCCCCCCCTCCTCGCGGAGGGAACGGGGAGGAGGATCAGGAGGAGCAGGATGATGAGGGAGGAGAGGTGAAGTGGCTTGTATTGTGGACCGCCTCGTAGGTTGATGCGGAGAGCTGCGATGACTTGCCATGTGCTGATGAACTTGCAGAAATGGGGGGCGCTGTTCGGATTCTCGAGGATTGGGCGGCGTTGTTGCGTGGGTGGTTTACCAATTCAGCGGCGAGTGACCCAGCGGGGGGTGAGCCAGATCTACGCGCCCACCCGGGTAAGGGTGCCAAATTTGCAGTTGATGCCGAACGCATGCTGCACTACGTGCGATGCCTTGCCTCGAACATCGTCAACTCCGATGGTTTCCAGTCAGCTGTGTTGCATGCATTACGGGCTACTCTGCCCGTGCAGATTGCGCAGGGCACACTGCACAACATCAGCACGCGCTCAGGTTTCCAGCCCCCCAAGCCGCGCACGCTGAGGCGCTACCGGCTTGTCATGGACGTTGCATTTCTTTTGGTGTCGCAGGTTGAGAACAGGACGCATCACTCCATTCGGTACATGTGGATCGATTCGTCCGAGAACAAGTTCGCCGACTGGGTTTGGATCGAGGCCCACGTCATCAGAGTAGACAAGCTCAGGGATGTGCTGGAAGCGCCCCGCACCGTGCAAGCAAGCTTCGCGCAGCAGGTGTTGCAGGATATGGCCGCTGGCCGCGCCCCCCCTGACGATGATGCGAGCGTTCGAGTGCGCGCGGCATTGAAGTTGCTGGCGTCGGAGATCTCCCACCACATCTACGCCCCGCAAGCACTTGGCAGCGGCGCGACCGACCTGCCGCATAAAGCCTCCGCGATGCTGCGCGCCATGGCGCTGGAGTGTCCATCTTGGGCCGATCTTCGGAACCACTTGTCGTCATATGCGTCCGTGACAACTGACCTTGGTACAGAGGTAGGGCTCCCATGTTTCCAAGTAAAGCTTGCAAGTGCCATGCCACACCATATGATGTTGCAGACCATGGAGATGGATGGTGAGTGCGATCACGAGGACTGGGATGCCAACAAAAAATTGAGGAGGGTGGAGGGAGGCGGTAGAGGAGAAGGGGAGGCCAGGGGGAGGGTATGGGAGGATTGTATAAGGAGGTTTGGCGCCCCCCGGGCCCCCCCCTCCCCGCCGGCCCGCCCGCCCCAGGACACCTCGCTACATCGTGTCGCCGATCCTGCACCAGCAGACGGGCCTGAATATTCAGACGCTCTGCCGGGGCACCCGCCGGGCCAGAGGGGGAGGGGGATGGGCCTCCTCCTCCTCCTCCCCCTCCTCCTCCTCCTCCTCCTCCCCCTCCTCGCCCTTCCTTTCTTGCCCCATGCCCCCCTCCATCCTCCATCCATCCCGCCCTCTGTTCCTCCCTCCCCCCCTCTCCCCGTCTCATGGGGACTATGAGCTGGTGCGTGTGTGCGTGCTCAGGCGTGCTCATGCATTGATGTTGAAGCTGACTGTAAATGCGTGTTCGTGTGTAACTGTGCGTGAGAGAGGTCTGCTCGCCAGCGGCCCGGCAGTCGGCGGGCATGCGGATTTATTCCCTGGTGCCATGCCTGTCGCAGGCATCCAGCACGTCGTATACAACCTCCTAGAGGAGGTCCACACTGCGATCGGCGGCTGGTCGGATTACTGGACACAGCTCAAAAACATGGAAGCCATCTTAAACAATACGAGAAGACGGCAGCGGCTCCTTGCCATGTGTATCGAAGGTACCCCGATGGCAGAGTACGCGTCAGATTTGGAAACTTTTACTTGTTCTCTCTACGAGGCGCGCTGGCATGAAGTTCACAAGTTCGTCAAGGCGGTCAAGCCTCTGATGACCCTCTTGTCGGCGACCTGGGATCCCCAGAAGTACGAGGCTGGGGTATTTGCGGACGACGTCGACGTCGGTGTGAAAACCAAGGCCTCCAAAGCATCGGCTCAGTTCAATATCGAGATGTTCTCTGCGACCATCAAAGACAAGGCCTTCAAGGGTTTCTTGGCCCTCGTGCTCCAACTGGATAGGATCCCAGAGCAAATCGCATCGTGGTCCGAAGGCTGCCCGTGTCACGAGCCGATGTTCGTCGGCCAATCACTCCTGCACCGGCAACGCGTGGCAGAGTCCCACTTCGGAAATCATTGCCACACATGTCCGCTTGCAGGCAAGAGGGCGCCCGAGTTAGCAGCAGGCCACATCATGAACGTCATGGACTCAATGGCACGCAAGGGGGCTGCAGATCTCATGTCAGAGGTATCGTACTTGGCGACGCCAGAAGGAGGGCGCGAGGAGCTGGACGACCTGTTGCAGACGTGGCACTCTGCGACCGCGCATTTGAAGCTAGTACTTCGCACAAAGACGGACTTCTGGCAGAGGATGCCGTGGTTGCTCTGTGGTTTGGCACACAATGACCAAGCTGAAGCACAGCGCGTTGCACGCGATGTTATCAATGCGCTGGACACGACGCCTGACAAGACCCTCCACCGTCGGGTCGCTCATCAGTTTATGTTTGATGGCCCGCTCCACGGTGACTTGTGTCGTTTTGCTGAAGGTTGTGATTGGTCCGACCTGTCCGATGAGTTCCAAGCCGCGGTGGCAGTCCTCAGATTCGTGCCCGTCACTGAGACCACGATCGAGTGCAAACACGCAGTGCTGACCACAAAAAGGAAAAAAGTTTCAAGGTCGGGATCTGTCATTGCCAGCCTCAGCAACCGCATGCCTCTGATCGAATCTCGAATAGCGTCAGAAACAGGACCGGCCCGACCGTTCTTCAACCTCCTCCTGGAAAAGTTCGCCACGGCTCGCCACCTGGCCAGCGTCCCTTCGCTGCTGGGACTTCAAGGTTTCCCAGAGATCCGTGACTTGTTCCAATTGCGAGCTGTCAAGAAGGACGTTTCGTCGTACTTGGAGAAGCCATTGGCCCAGGTTATCTACAGACTTGATTTGCGCTCTCAATACCAAAACTTGGCCGAGGCGAAGCGAGCTCACAATACTTTGGCGGCCAAGCAGAAAAAAGAACAGCTTATGATTTTGGGGGATAAGCCGCCTGAGCCAATCAGCTATGATGGAATGAAGCGCGCTGCCATACTGGACCACTTCAGGACATTGGGCTCAGGCTCACCATCTGTATTGTATTCCCTTCCATTGGGGAATGGTACGTTCATCCAGCCACTTGGAAGTTACTACTGCCGAGACCCAGGCGCAGCGCGACGACAGGAAGCCCCAGACCCGCTGATGATCCTGGATGGTGAATGCACATCTGGTCGTGATGACGAAGCATTTGTCTTTTTCAGGGTTGTGAAAATGAGGCCGTCGGCGTCCAAGCAACTACAGATGCCATTGGGCAGTCGCGCACAACTACGTGACACCCATGCGGCTGTGACTGAGCACAACATTCACTCCAAGATCGATGACGATACCTACCTCGTGCACGCTGAAGCGCCTTTCGAGGATGTTTCGCTGATTCATTCTCTCGGTGATAATATCGCAACCGTCGAGGACTCGTTCACCCGCTGGAGTATCGACAGCCACGTACGCTACACAGTGGATGGGTGCATCGTCGATGGGGCGAATGCCGTGACACAATTGGTGGATGCTGGTGCGTACCCACCACACAACATGCGCGTTCCGCCCGGGGCATTCGGTGTACACGCTGCAGTCACCCCGGAGTTGATGGCCATCAGCGTTGTGGCGGAGGATGCCGATGGGTTTTACCTGACTGCGCAAGGAGTGGACAGATTACGGATTCTGTGGCACGTGAGTCGGTGCGATCGGGTGTGCGACTGCCGACCCGTCGCCGACGTGCCAATTGACGATCGGACCAGTTATGAGATGCTCATGGAACTGAGTAACCTTGGCTTCGTATGGCACCAACTGCCAACAAATCCGAAGGCGCGGACGGCCTTGAAGGGTTACGCGCCTGGGGGCGTCAAGAAGTGGTATACGGTTTCCAATGCAATTACTTCAACTGTGTGCAAATATATGCGTTGTTTGCTACAAGCTGAGATCATTGTGGCACTGGGGAAACATTCTACAATCCCCCACGGTGCGACGGATGCGCAATACCTTGCTATTCTTGAAGGGCGTGATTTCGTTGCCCCCGCTCCTTCGCGAAAGAGAAAGCTGACGCCAGCAATTGGAGATATGCAAGTCGACGGGGAGGTGGCCGTGCCCGGATCTGCTGCTGGTCCAGCCAGAAGGCCGAGGGAGGCAATCAGTATGTTGCCCATCGCCGACGTCGAGCATCTGCCGGACGATGAGATGGACATCGATCTCGAGCCCATCGGCGACGACACCGACGACGACGCAGAGCCCGAGCCTGGGAGCCCTGGAGGTGAAGGTGGCGGCATGTATGTACGTGTGTGTTACACCTCTCCCACTCTCCTCTCCTCTCTCCCCCCCTGCCTCGTCCTCCCCCTCCCCCTCGTCCTCCCCCTCCCCCCTCACTTCTCCCTGTCACTCCTTCTCCTCCTCCTCCTCCTCCTCCTCCTCCTCCTCCTCCTCCTCCTCCTCCTCTCGCATCCGCCAGGCCGCCATTCCGACGCCAGCGGTGCGGAGATGTTCGACTGCCCAACACCACCTGGATCACCAGGGCCCGACGCCCCAGGCGGCCATTCCGACGCCAGCGGTCCGGAGGGTGTCGACTGCCCGACACCACCTGGATCACCAGGGGCCGGGGCCTGGTCACCGCTCTTCAAAGTTGATGATATTGATATGATTGGCCCTGATGCCATTGCTGGCGGCGACGCAGGAGACGGCGGTGGCAATCACCCCCCCCAGACCAGGGCCCCCAGGAGGGGCCACCAAGTGTTTACCACGACCCCTGTGGATGAAGGGGAGGCTCGGAGGAGGGGAGGAGGGATAGGGAGGAGGAGGAGGATGACGATGAGGAAGAGGAGGAGGAGGAGAAGGAGGAGGGAGGATGGATAAGGGAGGAGGGAAGAAGACAAGGATGATGATGATGATGATGATGATGATGATGATGATGATGATGATGATGATGATGATGGTGATGATGGCGAGTAGCTCGGCGCTGCCTCCCCCCATGAGGAGATCCTGGCGCTGATCCGCCTGGCGGACCTGATCCTGGTGGAGGCCCGCCTAGCGGACCTGATCCTGGTGGAGGCCCATCTGGCGGAGGTGATCCTGGAGGCGGAGGCCCACCTGGTGGAGCTGCTCCTGGTGGAGACGGAGTTGCTCCGCCGGGCGGAGGAGATCTTGGTGGAGGTGCTGATCCTGGTGCAGGTGGTCAACCCGGCGGAGGGGCTGGAGGTGATCCACCTGGCGGAGCTGATCCTGCTGGCGGAGGCCTCCATGGCGGGGGCGATGCGGGCGGTGGAGGTGGCGGCTGCGGACAAGCTACAGAGGGGGCGGAGGAGTAGGGGAGGATGAGGACAAGGAGGCGGAGGAGGATGAGAAGGGACAGGAGGAAGTAGATGAGGAGGGGGAGGAGGTGATGACGTTGAGGAAGTAGAGGAGGTAGGGGAGGATGGGAGGGAGGAGGGTTGGCTGATCTCAGGTGGCCCTCTTGTGGACCTCGGACCTGCTGGGTTGCCCGAAGGACCAGCGGGTGAGGCTGCGCCTGCACACCCCGTTGCAGCGGGGGGGCCTGGCGGCGCTGGCGGAGGCGGCGCACTCGACGCCGTGTTGAAAGGGTCGAAGTGGGGTGCCTTCCGGATAACCCCATATCAGCCTGGGCAACCTTCTGCTGGCCTCTACGGGGGGTTCCAGGCATCTTGTCCGTTCCACAGAAAGAACGACGCGACTGGCTGCAAGAAGTACGTCCCCCTGTTCGGTCCAACAGCGAGAGACCGATGCTTGGCTCTGAGGCGTCTGTTGTATTGGTGCGTACAGGCGCGCGACTGCACACGGCAACGCCAGCATCTCGTGGCGCCGATGGACCCAGCCCCTTTATTCGCGGTCATCCGCACCAGGAAGATCGAGAATGGGCCTCTTGAACGTGTTGCGACCGATGTTGAGTTGGATGCTGAAGCAGCTGCAGCTGCGGTCCCTGTCCCTGCGGCAGGTGCAGCTGCTGAACCTGGTCTCGGTCGCGGTGGTGGCCGAGGGCGTGGTCGAGGATACGTGGGGCCTCTAGCCTCCTCCACATCCGCCCCCATTGCTGGGCCTGTTTTCCACCACCACCACCATAAGTTGGAGGGAGAGGGGGTCCTCTTCCTCCTCCTCCTCCTCCTCCTCTTCGTCCTCCTCCTCCTCGTCCTCATCCTCCTTCCCCCTCCAACTTATGGTGGTGGTGGTGGAATGCAGGCCCATCACCCATCTCCTCACTCACAGGACGCCCTGCTGCTATTGCTGATCCCGGAGTCGCAGGAGCCCGGGGGCGCGGGCGTGGTCGCGGTGCCGCTGCTGCTGCTGACCCCGGAGTCGCAGGAGCCCGGGGACGCGGGCGTGGTCGCGGTGCCGCTGCTGCTGCTGCTGACCCCGGAGTCGCAGGAGCCAGGGGACGCGGGCGTGGTCGCGGTGCCGCTGCTGGTGATGCTCCAGCAGCCGGTGGACGTGGGCGGCGCGGAGCCGGCCGCGGCGGCCGCGGTGCTCGCGGTCGTGGCAGGGGCCGTGGACGCGGCGCTGGGAGCGGCGGCAGTAGCAGCCGCAGCTCTGGCTCTGATAGCAGCAGCAGCAGCAGTAGTGATTCCGATTGAGGTGATCGGAATGTAGGGAGTCCCCCTAAAGGGAGATGAAGGGGAGCGGGATGGATGATGATGAGGATGATGGTGATGATGATGATGAGGATGGTGATGATGATGATGATGATGATGATGATGATGATGATGATGATGATGATGATGAGGACGAGGAGGTGAGTAGGGCGTCGAATCGGATTGGAAGAGGGTCAGCCTCCTCCTCAAGACTGATTGTTTATTTGCAAATTTCTGCTGCTCCTCCTCGTGCCGCCTATCCAACACCTGCTCTCGTCCTGCTCCTGGTCTTCCCCCGTGCATGGCTGCCTTGAGGCTGGTTAGACGCTTGGGCGTCCAGTGCGCCGCTCACGACTGTGCGACGGCCCGCCGCTTGCGGCGGCGCGTGCCGTTGAGCCCGCAGTGTTGGGGTTGGTGGCGGAAAATGCAAACTCCCAAAAACAAAAAAAAAAAAAACAAAAAAAAAAAAAAAAAAAAAAAAAAAAAAAAAAAAAAAAAAAAAAAAAAAAAAAAAAAAAAAAAAAAAAAAAAAAAAAAAAAAAAAAAACAGCAAACGCGCTGAAAACATTGAAAACCATGAAACGCAGCGAAAACTATTAAAAACCGTTGAATCCTTTGAAAATCGTGCCAAACCAATCACGCACACCGCAACCGCTCAAACAGCGTTGTCCTACGAGATCTTCTGGTGCGCTCCCCGCAGTCTCCACCCAAACGGCCCAGAGCCCCCCGGAGCGCCCTCGATGGTCGAACTCGGAGGACCCACTCTCACTGTCCCTCCGAGGACCTCCGAGGACCTCCGAGGTCCTCCTAGGCCCTCCTGGGTCCTCCTAGGTCATCCTAGGCCTTCCTAGCCCATGGCCCTCCTAGGCCCTCCTAGGCCCTCCTAGGTCCTCCTAGGTCTTCCTAGGTCCTCCTAGGCCCTCCTAGGTCCTCCTAGGTCCCCCTAGGTCATCCTAGGCCTTCCTAGCTCATAGCCTTCCTAGGCCCTCCTAGGCCCTCCTAGGTCCTCCTAGGCCCTCCTAGGTCCTCCTAGGCCTTCCTAGCTCATAGCCCTCCTAGGCCCTCCTAGGTCCTCCTAGGTCCTCCCAGGCCCTCCTAGGCTCTCCTAGGCCCTCCTAGGCCCTCCTAGGCCTTCCTAGCTCATAGCCATCCTAGGCCCTCCTAGGTCCTCCTAGGTCCTCCTAGGTCTTCCTAGGCTCTCCTGGGCCCTCCTAGGCCCTTCTAGGCCTTCCTAGCTCATAGCCTTCCTAGGCCCTCCTAGGTCCTCCTAGGTCCTCCTAGGCACTCCTAGGCCATCCTAAGCCTTCCTAGGCCCTCCTAGGCCCTCCTAGGCGTTCCTAGCTCATAGCCCTCCTAGGCCCTCCTAGGCCCTCCTAGGTCCTCCTAGCTCCTCCTAGGCCCTCCTAGGTCATCCTAGGCCTTCCTAGCTGATAGCCCTCCTAGGCCCTCCTAGGTCCTCCTAGGCCCTCCTAGGTCCTCCTAGGCTCTCCTAGGCCCCCTAGGCCCTCCTAGGCCTTCCTAGGTCGTAGCCCTCCTAGGCCCTCCTAGGGTCTCCTAGGTCCTCCTAGGTCCTCCTAGGCCCTCCTAGGCCCTCCTAGGCCCTCCTAGGCCCTCCTAGGCCTTCCTAGCTCATAGCCCTCCTAGGTCCTCCTAGGTCCTCCTAGGTCCTCCTAGGCCCTCCTAGGCCCTCCTAGGTACTCCTAGGCCGTCCTAGCTCATAGCCCTCCGAGGCTCTCATAGGTCCTCCTAGGTTCTCCTAGGTCTGATGACCTAGGAGGACCTAGGAGGACCTAGGAGGACCTCGGAGGGGCAGGAGGGAGGGGGAGCAGGAGGATGAGGACGCGGAGGAGGAGGCCCCACGGTCAGGTGATTAGTTTGACCCTCCCCCTGGTGGCTGCGACGCCCTGGTGGCCCTGGGCAGTTCCCGAAAAAAAAGCACCCCAAGGGTTGTCCGGGGCCACACGTTCCTTGAGTTTGTGTTGTTTTGCAGTGTTTTCAATATTTTGTTGAATTTTCAAGGTTTTTTTGTGGTTTTCTATTTTTTTTTGTTTTTGGTGTGTTTTCGATATTGGGTTTCTGGCCAATTGGTGTTCTAAGTCCCCCTCGCCGCACCCAACGTCAACGTGGTGGCCAGAGGCCCAGCGGTCCTCCTCGCTTGACCTGTAAGTTCCTAGGTGTGTGTGCCCCTCCAATGCTAAGCTGACGTTGGACGGCCGTCTGCTCGCCTTCCTTTCTGTTGGGTCCACTCGTCGTCACATCGGGCGACGAAATCTATACATATCCACTGCTCCCTGACCATGCCCACCTTGAACCCAGGAGCTGTGTATGCGCCCTCCTGGCCAAGCCAGGAGGGCGTGGCGTATACACCGCTGCGGGGTTGAGGATGGGCCTGGCCAGGGAGCAGTGGATATGTATAGATTTCGTCGCCCTATCACAGCTGGACGCAGCAGCCCGACACCGTGGATGTGCACGCTGGCTCGGAGATGCGCTAATTCGTATCGATGCCAGTGCCTATTGATTTCTAAGACGATAATCCGCTGGTACCACCCATCATGGCTGGTCCCTTCGTCGCCACGGTTGGACTCAGCTCAGCAAAGAGGACGTATTCGTTGGCTCGAAGATGTGCGACGTCATACGTATATGGAGCAATGCTCGCCGGCCCCGTCCATGACCTTCCGTAGGCATTTTGGGCTCGCAGTGACTCAACCTGGCTATCGCAATCTGGCCCGTTCCACTTCGCGCGCCCAGATACACCGACGCACTGATGGAGGTCGACGGAGAGGTGGCGCAACCTGTCCGATACGGTAGGCCAGGTCCCTCTGATTTCGCAGGTATCATCGAATGGCCGGAGCGCGTCATACAAGATGTGCCTCGTCTGGGCGCTCGCTGCAAGGAAGTGTTGCAGCGCAAGAAGGTCCTGATGACGACGCACTATTCTGGAGTTGGGTGCGCCGAACTAGCACTGGCACAGCTTGAGGGCGTCGGCGAATTTGACTCCACCACGTATTCGGCCAGCGAGATCGACGTTAAGACCAGAAGCTTGCTCCTCGCCAGCAAGTTCTCGCCCGACCACGTCTTCGGCGATGTCCTGGAGATGCTGCCGACAGCAGATCAGAGTCATCTCTTGTTGGTCCAGAAAGACGCACTGGATGCTGCTCGAGATTTGGATGAGCACCCAGAACGGCTGACGGTGGAGGAGATTGAAGATTCGAAGGCGAGAGTGGGCGTCCAGATGATGGCCAAGATGGTGAAGGTGTTGGAGAAGACAAAGTTCCGGAAGCGCGCCCACTGCTACGTGCATGGGCGTGCTTGCTCCCTGCAACCAAGGTTGAGGCCAGACGAGCTGCACATTGAAGCAGCCGGAACGACATGCCTTGCGTGGTCCAGTATGAGATCTCCTGATAGTGCGACCAAGCAGTGGCTCCACGAATCCACCCTCCCGTGCCTCGTGTGGATGTTCTGGGTCAAGCATGTCAAGCCACACTTGCTTATTCACGAGTGCGTCTCACAATACCAGTGGGGTTATCTCGCTGACACACTGAGCCAGTACTTCGTCCTCAGCATCAACTTCTCTCCAAAGCTGCTTGGCGTTCCTGCCAACAGGTGGCGCCGCTACACGATTGGTGCGCTCGTGGAGAAGTTGAGTATCGTGGAGAACTCCACCATGCCCGCGCTCGCGCTGAAGGAACTTATTGGGGATGAGGACGAAGTCGCCAGGGTGCGCCAGCTGCTGGTGGCGCTGTTCCAATCGGCATTCTTCCGCGACCTCATCGCTAATTGCAACGTGTACCAACAGGCCACGGTCGTGCAGAAGAACCAGTTCATGCGCAACGCGATGAACCACTTGGGCTTGGTGTATCGGGCAGAAGCTGATTTCGCGCACATTCTCCCAGCAGCGAATTTTCAGCGGGCCATGGGGTACCGTAACCAGTTCAAGACGATGCTCGAGCAGGGGCATGCGATGATTGGGGACGTGGCCGCCGTGGACTTGGGGCAGACGGTGGGCCGGAACGGAGTGCAGCCTTCCGGCGTGGTCCCTGCGTTGCTGACCCGATCTGAGATGGCTTTCATGACCGCGGAGCCCAGGCTGGACAGGATTGGCACGAGGATTCAGATCCGCAGCGTCCTGCCGCTTGAGCACTTTGCCATCCAGTCGTTCCCCATTTCCATGCCTCACCTTCCTCATGGCATCGACGGCGTTGTGGACGAGCGCGTACGGGAGATGCACCACATGTACTTTCCCTGGCAGTCGGATGACATCTTTACCGCGCCCGATACGTTGCTAAAGAAGGTCATGGGCAACGGTATGCATTTGGAAGCTGTCGGGACCGTTCAGGCGTTCGCTCTCGCCCTGTTCGAATTCAGCCCCGCCAAGCAGGTGCCAGTTCGCAAGCGCGGCAACGGCGGCGACCCCCCGCCGCCGCCCATGAAAGGCCCTGCGAAGAAGGCGAAGATCTCCCGCACCACAACTCCCACTAGGCGCCGCCCTGCGAGCTCTACCCCAACGGCACCGATGAAGCGGGCCAAGAGGGCTAGGGCTTAGCCTGAGGCCGCCTTGGCGAGCGGGCGACCCGCTGAGCGCCCGGAGGAGGAGGAGGAGGAGGAGGAGGAGGAGGAGGAGGAGGAGGCTAGGCGCCGCCCGGCGAGCTCTACCCCCACGGCACCGATGAATCGGACTAGGCTAAGGGGGCTAAGGCTTAGCCTGAGGCCGCCTTGACAATCGGGCGGCCCTCTGGGCGCCCGGATGAGGAGGAGGAGGAGGAGGACGAGGAGGAGGCTAGCGAATCAAGCGGCACATAACATTTTCGGTGTCCAGTGGCCAGTGCTTTCCGCACGAGACCCAGCCGACGCGTAGACTCTAGGACTGTACATCACCTCAGGCATATGCTTTCGGATTGTACTCCACCCTTTTCGCCTGGTGGGCGGGCGGGGCAGGTTTCGTGGTCGTTCACGGCGTCGCTCTACAGCACCCATCAGAACGGTTTGATCGAAAACAAGTTTTTTACATGATCATACGCCCCCTATGCCAGACAATCCTCATCATTATCCTCCTCATCCCTCCCCTTCCTTACGCTTCCCCGTCCTCCTCCTCCTCCTCCTCCCCCTCCTCCTCCTCGTCCTCCTCTTCATCATCATTCGCCTTCTCCTCCCCCTCCTCCTCCCTCTCAGTGTCCGCGTTCCTCCCCAGTACTTGAGATCGTGAGCCATATGAGAAGGGTGATCCATATGAGAAGGGTGAGCCATAAGTGGGCTTACTAAGAGCAGTCCTTGAGAGTGTGGGCCATATGAGGAGGGTGCAGTACGGAGCCCGTGAGCCTTACTAAGAGCAGTCCGTGAGCGGCTGTGGGCTTACTAAGATCAGTCCTTGACATGTCTGGGCTGCTGCTGCTGCTCCTCATCCTCCTCCCGCTCCTGCTCCTGCTCACCCTCCTCGTCCACCTCGTCCTCCCCCTCCTCATCACCATCCTCCGCCTCCTCTTCCTCCCCCTCCTCCTCCTCCTCCTCCTCGACGTGTGCCTTACGATGTTGGGGCCAAGGGGCGAATCTGCCGGGATGGGCCAGGGGCTCGGAGGGAGTGAGCGGGAGCCACTGGCTCACATTAGTACGCTGACCGCATCCTTACACTTCTGCACATCGTCAGAAACTTGGGCGGGCAATGCAAAGTTAGCAGTTGCGAGCGGTCCCTGGCACAGAGGAAAAGGAGGATAAGGTGCATGAGGAGGAGGGGGGAGGGAGGTGGGAGGAGGGGGACGACGAGGAGGAGGGAAAGGATGGACCCCTCAAACCAACAAGGATTTGGCCGGGCAGAATAGTCTGAACTCAAGCTCTGAGCCACTCCCTGGATCGGTGCCCCTAGCCCCCACCCTCCTCTCCCTCCTCCTCCGTAAACGTTTTGGCTTGCAGTTACTTTGACGACGCTTGTGCACTTGTGTTCACCCGCTGCCAGAGCCAGCCCTACCTGCCATTGTCCGTCTACACCTGTGGCTAGGCATGGAGGCTGGCATTGATTTCAGCGATCACTCGGAGCAGGGCGAGGTGTCAAGCGAGCAAGAGGTTGAGCTCGTGCCGCAGAGGTCACAGATGCGCCAGGCTGCCAAGCATGCGGGGCGACGTGCCCGCGCGAAGGAGCAAGCTGCAGCCGCAGCGGCCACAGAGAAGAAAGGAAAGCGCGGCAAGCCGGCGGAGAGCACAGGCCCAGCCCAAAAGCAAATTCTGTCATCTGCCAAAGCGAAAGCCAAGGCTTCAGGGACGCTGTGGCAATGCATGGGGTGCGCCAAAAAGTTCTCGCCCGACCAGATGGCAAATAAACGATATTGCCCCAAGGACAAGAAGATCACAGACAAACTCTACGCTGCCGCCAAAATTCAAGGCAAATCGCCCTGGCTGAGCGATCAGCTGTCATGTATGTCGTCCTCGGTCAAACTTTGCTCAGCCTACAAGGAGAAGTACGGCTCCGGGGACGACGCGACGCAATTGAAGGCCCCCACCGGCAAGTTCATCAACAACTACTACGAGACTCTCAAAGCATCTACGGGGGTCAGGATGGAGGGCTTTGGAATCATGATGACGCAGGCAAGGTACGTCCTAGAGATGCAGGATCCCAAGAAGGGTCCCGTTCCTGAGGAGCGGGCCAAGCGACTATGGGATGACATGTATCACGCGCCAGGGGCGATCAAGGACATAAAAGACGGAGAGAAACGCGTCCGAGTGAATGTTGACGATTACGTTGTATTCGAGAACAAAGTGACACAGGAGAAGGGCGTCACCCGGTCGGCGTCTGGCAACAAGAAGGGTAGCTTGGAGGACCTGAAGAAGATGGCCTCGACGATCACGTCGAACCACGAGGTGGCCTTCGCGGATTTCGGCCTTGGCTCTGGGATCACCGACGTGGCGTCGACCATGGCGGTCGGCGCCGGTTCAGCTGGGCAGGCGTTCACAGGCTCGTCGATCGCTCTTGGAAACATTGAAGACCTGCTGATGGACGACGGCGAAGGTGTGGTCGCGCTGGCGGCTCCTGGCGGAGACGGTGGTGACGGAGACGCCGAGGAAGGCGATGAAGAGGATGATGAGCCAGAGGAGCCTCCGCAGGAGACTAAAAAGTGGCTGGATCGTGACAGGGCCATCACCAAAGCGTCCCGCAGCCAGCAGAACTGGAAAAATGGGATCGCAACGAAGGCCATCCAGGCCATGGACTCGGTGAACCAGGCCCTCGAAGCTGCGAAAGATGTGCGGGGCCATGTCAAGTTGGAATGTGCGGTTGCAGCCTCTCGCAAGGAGGCCTTGTCCTTTGTCCTCATGACTGATGGCGACAAGGAGGGTGCAAGCCAGAAGCTCCGGGAGTACATCGCAGCGATCAAGTTGCGGGAATCGACGCGCGGAGCCGATCTGCAATCGGGCAGAGGTACCACAGCAGCGGACAGCTGTACTGGCGAGCGTGCCAAGCTCGGCCAGGGACCGCCTTGTGGATCCTACGAGGACCTCATGACCATGGGGCAGTTCGACGACAAACTGGAAGGCTTCATGATCGCGAATACACGCCAGGAGCTGACAGATATCGCAGAAGACCTGAAGAAGCATAAGAAGGCCATCGCCGAGCTCGTAGGGGCGACAGCGGGTGTCGCACGCGAGTTATCGGCAGGAGTAGTTGCAGCCAAAAGGAAAATCAAGCAGGAGAAGGACATGGTGGAGAAGAAGAAGACGGCGACGCCGAAGCCAGGCTCCACACACGGTATCCGCCCTGCTGCCGTACCTGCTGGAGTTCGTGCTGAGTCCAACAACCCGTCGGGCCCATTCGTTTTCTTGCCCATGGATGGGATCAAGGAGATCGTGGCGATGACCGACTCGGAGTTGCCGAAGACTGGTTCCAAGCTGATCGACCTGCCGCGCATCGTGAACATTGACGCGTCCAACGAAGTGATTCAACTGTTGACCGCCCCTCTGTCGGCTGAAGGATCCGGGGCGTCTCCCATCAGGGTGGCTCGGCAAATGTTCGAGGCCGAGTGGGGTCAGCATCCCTTCCGTCAGACCGCTGGCCGCGCGCAGAAGCCAATTATATCTGTAGGTCACTCGGAGACTGCAGCAAACCAAGGCTTCGATCTGTTCGAGGGTATCCTCGGCGACATCATATCTGAGGCCATGGTGAGCTGCAGGCCGGAGAAGCTGTCGGGCCAATCCATCAACGCGTCGACGGACTTGTCGACGATCTTGCAGCCGTCCTTCTTCGCGTACACCATGAGCCGCTTGCACTGCGTGCCGGAGCGGGGCTACTTGACAACAGCCCGCGTGTCGGTGACTGGATCCCGCGAGGTCTTGGCAGTGCCTCTGAGTGTCCTGTACGAGGCGCTGATCAAGGGGGGTGTGCGGGAGCCACTGCACATCAGCCAGGCAAGCAGGTGCTTCAAACAGTTGTCCCTGGAGCTCTTCAAGGCGCTGGTTTCCTCGCCCCAGGGCGTGCACCACGGGACTGTGGGCCCGCGCGACATGTTGATCCTTCCTCCGGCCTGGATCGCCCTGGAGCGCACTTTCAGCGCAGATGTGCTCGGATTGCGCCTGACATTCACCTCGCGCGGCGACGTCGCTACCCTCGAAGCGCTGCACACCATGCTCGAGAAGAACGGCTCGTCGAGCAACCTCACGAACGAGGTGCTGTCCTACGTCAAGGTCTTCGACGAGAAGCAGAGGGCACAGGCTTGACGAGGGCGAATGGCCCCAAGTACTCCCCTCCGACTCCCCCCTCCTACTCCTCCTCCGTCTGAACCCTCCTCCTCCTCCGCCTCCTCCTCCTCCTCCCTCCCTCCCTCCCTCCCTCCCTCCTCCCCCCTCCCTCCTCCCCCCTCCCTCCGCGGAGGAGGAGAGGGAGGATGTGGCATCAGTCCGAGGAGATGAGCGAGGATTTGGAGGATGTGGTTGCACAGCCGTTGTCACTTCTGAACACCTCTAGGCTAAGGCGGAGCTGGAGGCAGCCAATGTCGCCTTGCTGAGGGCGAAGGACAAGGTCCCCCTCATGGCCCCTGCAGCAGGCAGCGCCGGCAGCGCCGCCCAGGACCTCGAGGCTCCGCACGCTGAGGCCCCTGCAGACCACAGCCCCACCGCCACCGCCGGCACAGCCTCATCGCCTTCCGGCGAGAGCGACGCCCTCATGGGCGACAAGCCGCCTCCAGCGTCCGGCGGGTCCGGGGACGGCGGCGACGCGGGGGCGGGGACTCCAGCTGCTCTGACCGAGGTGCCGGCGGCTGACCCAGCCGCTCAGGGTTCTGCAGCCGCTGCCACTGAGCCACCCGCTAAGACGGATGAGCCAGCCGCTCCCATTGAGCCAGCCGCTCCTCCAGCTGCGTAGGCAGCGCGCAAGATCGTTTGGCCTCGTCTGCCCAGGGAGTCGGCAGCGAGCCTCGTGTGTCCAGAGTCGGCACGAGCACGATCGCCCAGCGAGAACGAGCGCGATCGTCTGGCCTCAGTCTCTCTAGTCAGATGCGATCGGCCCAGCTACCTCTGGCGTGGATCGCACGCATTGCACGTTTGCGTCGGGAGCTCATGTCGTCCATAGGGTTGGTTGAGGCACGCCATCGGTACGCAGCAGAGCCTGGTACCCGATCTCCCACTCTAGAATCTAGTAGCTCCCTTTTTGTTGTACAGCGCTTTCTCCGCGTCGAAGCGCATAGATGTGGCGGCGGATAAAGGCGGGACCCCAGGGCGAGGACGAGGAGGAAACGGAGGAGAGTAGGACGAGGAGCTGGCCGCCAAACTTTTTGTGCAATCTGTATTCACATTGTGTTCTTGAAAGGTGCGCTGATCGTCTGCTCGCGCCAGTGCGAATGAGGGCGTCGTGCTGCGAGTTGGCGGTCAAGGAAAATGATCCTCCCCTCCCCCGCCTCCTCCGCCTCCCCCGCCTCCTCCCCCACCTCCTGCTTCTGCCCGGCGGGCCGGCTGGCGGCGCGCGGCGGCGGGTGCCAACCCGAGACGCTTGTCAGGGGGCGCGGCAGGCCCAGGCAGCCGGGGCACGGAGGAGGAGGAGGAATAGGAATAGGAATAGGAATAGGAATTGCCAATAGCAATAGGAGGAGAAGGATGATGATGATGATGATGACGATGATGATGAGGAAGAGGATGAAGAGGAGGATGAGGAGGAGGAGGGTCCGTAGCCATTTTGGCTCAAGGTCCGGAGCCGTTTTGGCACAGGACCTGGCCTCACTGGCAAGGGGGAGCAGCGGCCCCCACCATTTCGCCCCTCGTTTGCCTGGCCAGACGAGGTTCTATTTCGCAAAGTTCGATCCTCTCGGGCAGGGGCCACCTCAGAGCCCAGCCTACGCGCCCGCGAGGGCAGCTCATGGCCCAGGAGGGCGGCCGCGCCTCGCAGTATGTGGATTGGCCTCCTGCTCGCTGGAGCCGTCGTGCAAGGCGCTGGGGTGGGACATATCCGTGGCGAGAGCATCAACAGCCCGTTCCCCCAGGCAAAGACGAAGGAGACTGGTACACTTCTAGCGGGAACAAGCTCAAGATGGTCACATGCCTGTCCTGTGGGTGCAGCAAGAACACCTGGGGATCCCTGTGCTGCAAGCATTGTGGGTCAAGCCTCACCAAGAAGACCACCCCTGCACGGTCTGGTGCAGATACAAGCGGGACTGGCAAACAAGACAATGCTGGCAAGGGCAAGAAAGGCAAAGGCAAAGGTCGCGATGAACGGCAAGACGGAGCACTACCTCCAGGCCCCCTTCCAAACATGGACGTGGACAAGGCAAAGAACCTGGCGCAGCTGGCGGAGGAAGCAGGTGATGTGGAAGGGGCTAAACGCTATCATGCCTTGGCTACCCGTGGACCGCCTGCTCCCTCGGCACCTACCGCCAGGCAAAGGTGGCAGAAAGCAGAAGCTCTCCAAGCACAGCTCGAGAAGAAGCTCCACAGCGAGTACGAGAAGCTCGAGCGTTGGAGAGCAGCCACACTGGACCTGGAGGAGCACATCGCCAACATGGCGAAGCAACTTCACGAGGCTGACGAGGAGGTCACCAATGCGTTGGCTGAGATCCAGACCTCGGTGGGGAGGCAGCAGCCTGAAGAACAATCGCGCCCTGCCCAAGTCAGCATCAGAGAAGTGGTCGAAGGAAAGGTGGACCTCAAGGACGTGTTCTCGATGGACGACTTCCTGGGAATCTCAGATGTGGTGGCCTCCTATGAATTGGATGAACAAGACATCAAAGAGCTCGAACGCCGCAAGGCAGAGGCCTCTGATAATATCCAGACCCACCTTGCCAAGATTTTCAAGGGAGCGCTGGAGCAGGCCACCAAGGCCAAAGATGCACACCGCGAGCACGTTAAGAGGTTGGAAGGGAAGAAGCGAAAGGTGGACGAAGGCACATCAACAGCTGGTGGCAATGCAGGAGCCCGCCAACCAGCACATCCTGAACAATGTGACGATCAAAAGCCTGCCACAACGAAGTCGGGCTCATCCACCAACCCTATCAAGAACATCCGTGAGAAGATTGCTGGAGATCGAGGACTACGACATGCTGCTGAGTCACAGGCCACACGACAGGGCCTTTAGCCGAAGTGTGGACGTTCAGGGCTGGGTGCGCAGGGATTCAGCCCCTGGAAGTCACAGCACCCAGCCCACATGGAGTACTACAAGTGCAACTCCACCTACGCCAGGGACCTTGTCATGGCCGTGGACCAGGCCGAGAAACCCGACGAAGGCGAAGCAAGCCCAGACCCAGAGTGACCCCGACTACGTCGGAGCGCGTCCTCGGGTGGGCTTTCCGCTGGAGGGGACTCGGCCGCCACGTTCGTCGTCGCCAATTACCACATGTGGATCGACTGGGCTCTCGACCTCCACACCAACAGGGCCGACGACATCGAGTTCGCCTACCCCATCGGGTACATACGATGGCCCGCCTCAACTCCAGGCGGGCCTCCCGTCCAAACCTTTTGCTGGATTTGGGCCAAGTCAGAACGCAGCTGCCAGGTGCTCCTCGAACCTGGCAGCACATGATCTACATGGATGCCCGTCTCAAAGGATTGGCACAGGCACCCCGTCCAAACATTTTGCTGGATCTGGGAAAGGTCAGAACGCAGACCCCTATGGGGCACAACGTCGCCACTGGCGTGACCCACCGTCCAGGGGGCCAGGGTTGGACCACGATCGCTCTGGCCCACCTCATGCGGCGGTGGGCGGGTCAAGTTTTGCTGGATCGTATCGTGCACGGAATAGTGACTACAGATTTGACATCAAAGGTGACAAGATCCCGTCGTCGGAGGATTTAGCATGCTGTCTATCCGCTTGGGACAAGATGATGAGGACCAACTCTGGTGAAGCAGTGGTTGGGATCAAACAGCGCTGGGCCCAACTGCGTGAACAGCTTCAAGGAAGTCAAGACCTGGCAACGCGACTCCACCCAGAGGGACAAGTTCGTATTCGGCGGCCAGAGTGTGCAAGTGAGCCACCCCGAGTCGGCTTGAGCCGTGACCAGCCAGCACGCAAGGGTGCCCCGAACAAGTTTGGCATTGTGAGCTGCAACGCCAACTCCTGGAGGACGGCCAAGCAGCTGCTCGCCCACTTGCCAACGCTCGGGGACATCATATGTATTCAGGAGCACAGGCTGGTCCAAAAGTTTCAGGAAGTTTCAGATAGACTCCAGAAACAAGGTTGGAAAGTGTTTGGGACCAAGGGACTTCGGCTACCGTCCAAGAAGGTCTCGGGAGGCGTCATGATCCTGGTCAAGGGCCACCTGGAGGCCTGGAGCCCAAACCCTGAACTGGTCCCTGGCCGCCTTTGCCAATGCTTTGTCCAACATGGGGCTCTGGGGATCCTGAACGTGTTCTGTGCTTACCTCCATGACAGCGAGGGGCTCTCACCAAGAAACATAGGTATCCTGGAGGCATTTGGAACCGCGGCTGGAAAAATGGGTTTTCCCTACATTCTGGCTGGCGATTTCAACGTCTGCCCACTCACGGTGACCCTAAGTTTCCCCCTGCACGTGATCAAGGGGGTGGTGCGGGCCGACCCCACGGCCCCGTCATGCGTCATGACCATTGACGGCAAGCATTGCGAGTCGACCGTGGATTATTTCCTGCTGTATCGCCATTTGGATGCGGCAGTGTTGACTGTAGACACAGACCTGGACACTACCCTCAAGCCCCACAGGCCCGTGGTCCTCCAACTTGGCACAGGCACCCAGGACATCACCATCCAGGTCCCCAAGGCTTACCAGAAGATCCCAACAAAGCCCCTCATAGGCCCTCTACAGGAGCACCCGAACTACAACGTGGTCCTAGGAGTCCTTGAAGATTTCTACGAACACCTTGGAGGGGTGGATGCTGAACATGTCACTATTGACGGGGACCTCAGGGATAAAGGTATACAGACTCTCAACGAAACATACGCAATGTGGAACAAATTGGCTTGGCAGGAGCTCAAGCAAGTCACAGGTACCAGCCCGACAGGAGTGCATGGCGGCTACCCCATGGAGTGGGATGTGAAGCCGCTATCTGCAGTTTTGGCCACCAGGACGCGCTCCTTCCCCCAGCCACCTCGTGCCATAGGATGGGTATTGGGCAGACTAACCGAGATCAGCAGCCTTCGGAACCAGGGCAAAACACCAGGAAAAGACGCGTACCTGGGGACCCTGGTCATGCAGCTGGTCAATATTTCATCTCATGGAGGCCCCTTTAGATCTGCTTGGAAGGATGGGAGCGTTTTTTGGCACCCAGTTTTGCGCTGCTTGGGAGTCATCCTCATGGTGGACCCAGAGGGGGCCAACAACCTCATCACTGACATGATCCAGTTTGTCAAGGATTTCAAAAACTGCGTGTTCTTGTCTGGGGACCAGCTCGATTGGGCAGGATGGAAGGAATGGTGCCAACAGGCGGTCGAGGAGCATGGGGCTCGGGAGGCTCACAGGTTCCTCAAGGGGGTTGAAGTCCCCAAAGCCCACACGAGACCTCCAGGGGAGCCCACGGAGACCGAGGTCAAGGAGCTCCTCCACAGTATCTCTATTCGGGCCCGCCTGGAGAACCAAAGAGTGCTCTGGAAGAAAGTCTGGTCGGCATCAGATCAACCGCGTGCCCGTTTCGAGTTTGTCCAAGGCGGAATACCAGTAGGGAGGCGTGCTCAGGTGGACACCATTCGCGGGAGTGCACGATGTTTCAAGGAATCCACATGCACACCAGACGGCTGGCACCCGAAGCACCTCTCGCTCCTCAGCGATGACGGCCTGCTCGTGGTGTCGCTCATTTTCCAATTGATGCAGGTGACGTGCGCGGCCCCAGCTCAAGTCCAAAGGCTGGTGGTACTGCTAGCACCCAAGCCTGACCCGACGGCCAGGCGACCTCTTGGGCACTTCGGAGGCTTTGTTCGTGTTTTCGGGAAGATCCAGAAACAAGCAGCCAAGGACTGGGAAACCAAGTACGGGATGGATGCTGGGTTCTCGATGGCTCCAAGAAGGTCCCCCTCGGACACCGTCTGGAGGCAGGCTGTCATTGCTGAGCACCAAGGGAACTCTGGAGGTTTCTCTCTGCAGGTCCTGTGGGATATCAAGCAGTTTTACGAACATGTGACCTATGATATTTTGGTTCGATCTGCCCAGTATTGCAAGTATCCTCTCTATTTGCTGCAGTTCGCCATAGGGACCTACCAGTGGCCAAGGCATCTTATGCTGGAAGGTCTAATGGACGCTGCTCTGTACCCTGGCCGTGGGATTGTAGCAGGATCCACGACGGCCACCTATGAGGCAAAGGTCTTCCTCAAGCCAGGTGTGGACCGATTCACCACAAATATGTCTGATAGTGCTTCCCTCTCCCTCCACGTTGACGACCTCACTCTCCAACAGTGGGGAGATTGCATGGGGTGGGTGGTGGGGGCACTCAAAGAGTTGGCTGAATCGGTCCGTTCATATTTAGTAAATGATCTGCAGCTCCCGCTCGCCTACCACAAGTTTGGCATCGCTGCGTCGTCGGGGCCACTACTCAGGCTGGGTCGCGTGGCTCTCGGGGACCTCGCTGGAGCTCCTGATGATGGGGACGTCACGAACTTAGGCGTGGACTTCTCGGGAGGCCAACACAGACTCAGGAGGGGCACCAGAAGGACTCGAACCAAGAGGTGGATCAAATACGGGGCTCGAAGGTGTAGGATGACCAGGCTCAAGATCAAGTCAGGGCACAGGAACAGGTTGTTCCAGACCAACTTGAAAGCAACACTAACGTACGGGGCTGAAGTCCACGCGTTTAGCCCACACCAGATCAAGGAGATCAGGGCCTCTGCTGGAAAAGACGCTGGGGTACTCTTCAAGGGGGCACAAGTGGACCTCGGTTGGGCTCTATCGACATATCTGGACCCGATAGACATAGCGAGCAGGAGCATAGCCAGGATCGCAGCAGAATGGTGGATGACTACGGCCTTCCACAAGCACGAGCACGCCCACAAGGATGTGCTGAAGCCCGCCCTGCTCAGCAAAGCCTTGAACTCAGCTGCCCGCCACATTGAGGATACAAAAGGGAAAAATTGGTTCTTCCGCTCCAGAGGACCAATAACCGATGCCTTACTCTGGTGCGAGGAGGCTGGATGGAAGATGGTGAGCCCAGGGGTATTCCAGGACTCCATTGGGGACACCCTCAATTTCACAGAGGTCAGCCCTGCCCTGGTATCCAGAAGATTTGCCACCCAGCTGAAAGATACGTACATCCAGAAATACGTTCGGGGAGTTTGTGAGAAGAACAATTGTGACACACAGGACCTTGAGACCCGAGGACTGTGGTGGGAGCTCATCAAGCAGAGGATGAACTCCACCAAGCTCGGGCTCACGCTTGTAGAAAAGCTCAGAGTGAAGCAGTTGTTTTGTGGAACCCTCCCGACGGGCGAGGCCCTCGCGAGGTGGGGTTTCAAATTTAACTCAGCGTGCAGTAGATGTGGCAATCTCGACACTGCGTGGCACCGCGTTTGGTCTTGCCCGTGCCCGCGTGCGTCTGCTGTCCGAAGTGAGGTTTTCCCTGAGGCTCTTATTCAACAAGCCCTGGAAGCTGGCCCAGGGTCGCTTCTGTTCAGCCGTGCCTGGGTCGCCAGGCCTGACCTGTCCGCGGAGCCCCCTGCCCAGGACTGGGTGCAATATATAAAATTTTTTGGTCCTGGGGGTGTGGAGACGGCGCCGTTCGATTTCCCACCTGGGGCTATGTTGTTTACTGATGGCTCGTGCTTGTTTCCCCAGCTCAAACCATGTTCCAGAGCTGGATGTGCAGTCATTCAAGTGAACGAAGATGGCGAGCTGGTCAGAGGCATAAGGTCCCCTGTACCAGGCACGATGGAGCAGACTAGTGGGTCTGCGGAACATTGTGCCATCATGCTCGCCACCACTTACTCAGCAGATCAGTGCCAGTCAGGCGGGATTTTTGTTGATTACGCAACCCTCCTCAAAGCCACGAGGGCCCACCACTGGGCCCTGTCGGGGGCCAACCCGATGGCCCATGTTTGGCGGGAAGTGGCTCGGTGGTGCCCTGGGGACCCTCCCCGCCTCACCAAGGTCAAGGCCCATAGGTCCGAGGAGGAAGTTGCCAGCGACCAGATTTTCTTTGTGCGAGGGAACAAGCTAGCAGACCACCATGCAGGGCTAGCAGCCCGCGCGCATGCATTCAGCAACAGGGTCACTGATGAGTGCATGGCCATTCCCAAACTGTACACTACCCTAATTCACGGGATGGGTAAAGTGCTTGGGGAGTGGCCCACGTTCGGGGAGTTGGGCGAGCTGGGGAGGGCTCGTTTGGGTCCCAGGGCCACTCCCAAGGCACGGACCCCGCACGAGGCTGTTTTCCACGAAGGCAAGAGAAGATGTAACTTGTGTTTTAGGTATCTGGGCCGCAAGGTTATATTAAGTCGGGACTGCAATGGTCTGAACCCGTCCCTTGCTGCTTTTCTGAGTGGTCCCAGGAACCACCACAACCTCCACGTGGCTTGGGTCGAGAGCTCGGGGCTCCCTGTCGTTTACTGCTTGAAGTGTGGTGCTTTTACCACGTGCAAGGCGGGCCCCAAGCTTCGTGGACCATGTGATGGGAAGGCATCGTCCGAGAGCAGGAAACTCAAACGCAGGATCCTGCCAGGAACTGGCCTACCCATCACCAATTCCGTAGCTCTCCCACCCCGAGGCCGTGAACTCAGGGAGGTGAGGAGACCTACGTAAAATTTTATTCGTGAGTGTACTGTGCTTGTACGGTACACCACCAACCGAGTAACCGAGTAACCGAGGAGGAGGAGGGGAAGAAGGGAGAGGCGGATTGAGGACAATACGGATTATTATGCTTGTTAGGCCAAGGAGTAGGATGGAGGAGGAGGAGGAGGAGGAGTATTGGGATACGGAGGGGGACGAGGAGGAGGAGGAGGAGGCGAGGATGAGGATGATTACGAAGAGGAGAGAAAGGATGAGGAGGACGAGGAGGAGGATCGGAGGATGAGGAGGACGCTGATGAAGAGTGGCAGCGGCTGCAGCAGCAGGGGAAGGGAGCAGCGGCAAGAGGAAGGTGACGAGGAGTAAAATGTGGGGACGGTGGGCCGCTGGCGAGCCGTCCCCCTCCTCAATCCTCGTCCCCTTGCTCCTCCTACTGCCCGGCCGGCCGGCCCGCCACTCTGCTCGCGCTCCGCATTATATTATCCACGCTTCGCGCCTCATGTCCCCGCAGCCCATCTTGAAACGATGATGGGGGAGCGGGGGGCCGACGCTGTAAGGATGTCGAAAATGGTGGGGTTCGAGATCGATCCTAAGTGCGGGGCATCCCCTACCTGGCCCCAAAGCGTTTCTGGCTTCCTGGATACGAAGGGGGGCGACGACGAATGCGAAGACGACGACGACGATGCAGGGATCGTCGAAAACGAATACGAAAGGGACAACTAGCAGGACTGCGGCGAAGACGATGAGGAAGAGGAGGAACAGGAGGAGGGGGATGAGGAGGAGGAGGGGGATGAGGGAGAGGAGGAGGGAGTAGGAGGAGGAGGATGAGGAGGATTATCCGTTTTGGCTCAAATCCATTGGCTCGGGCCCAAACCGGGTATCATATGGTCAGCGGTGTTGCGGCCATCCTTTGATCCAGCGTGTTTGGACGCTGTTCGAGACCCCTGTAGCTGTAGCGTGGGTTTCTAGGGGCACATCAATCGGTGGAAGAGCTTGGTGAGCGCGAAATCGCGACATAAACTGCTGTTTGCTATGATTTCGGGCTCTGGGTGCGCTTCCATCGGCGGTGAAAACGCAATTCCGACAACGAGCACTGGCTGTTCACAGGCGCCGCTGACAAAATGAGGTGTGTTGCGCTGAGCTGCCCTGAGAAGTTGCTGTTTGCTGGCGTTCGCCGCCGCCTCGTCAGTTTTCCAATGCGTTCTGGGTTATTTCAGTGCGCGTTTGCCCGTGCACGCAGATTCCTGGTAGATGCCTGTTGGCGGCGCGTTCCCAACATCGCTTCCCCGAAACCGCCCCCCCAGTGTTGGCCCCATGGCCGCTGCTACCTGGCACGACATCTTCGGCATCATACAATTGAGTTGTCTGTTATTGTGGAGAGGCTTCTGCCCGCGAGAGCGGCGCGACAAGACGCCGTTCTCGCGCCCCTCGGATAAAGCTCAACAAGCGTGGGCCGACCGCAGGGCCCTCGAGGGCCCCCCCTTGCCAGCCCGCGGTGCCCGCGGATTGGACAGCGCGGTGGAAAGTTTTTTCTTTCCCCGCCTGGAACGAGGGCCCCGGGTGCTGCTGGAAGCGCAACATTATCCCGGGGGAGGCGACTGGCCCCGCGCAAAGACGGAAGGGGGGAGGAGGAGGAGGAGGAAGAAGAGGAGGGGGGGGGGATGAGGAGGAGCAGGAGGAGGATTTCTTGGTTGCACCTCGCTTTGTTTCTGCGCCCCCTGTTCCCCCCCCGCTCTCCTTTGCGCGCCCCCCAGGTGACGACGCAGACGTCGACGAGTTCTCGGCGGGCGAGGCCAACGAGCAGGCGCTCGCTGCAGGACGTGATCGCCATCATCCTGCGCAGCGCAGGCCGCGTCTCGCCTGCGCTGAGCGCCCCCGGCATCGCGATCGGCGCATTCAAGGTCGACTGGTGGCGCGCCGTGGACCAGGGGGTCGGGGCGGACTTCGTGGGGGCCTTGCTCTGGCACATCATGAAGAAGCTCCCAGGGCGCCGCCGCGCGCAACAGAGCGACGACATGCGGGGGCTCATCCAGGCGCACTACGACGCGCACACGACGCCCGGCCGCCTCCACGACTTCAACGAGCGCACGGTGAAGCCCGAGAAAGCGCACCCGAAGTTCCGCGGCCAGGCGGCCATCTTGAGGCATATGATCCCATTCTGCAAGGAAGCGGCCGAGACGCATTGCGTTTCTTGGAGTGCCGTGGGCGACGCCGCGCTGAACGCCATGCGCCACTTGCGCTCCTGCTACCACACGTTGAGCGGCATGTGCATCTTCAGAAAGGATATGATGCGTGAGTCCGCCAGCAGGGTCGTGACCTCGCCTTCCTCTCTTGCTGCGTTGCAGCCGAGGAATTGGCGCGCCAAGCCGAAGGCGCGCCTGCTCCTCGAGACGGCCTTTGCGGGAGGGCAGCCGTCGCTGTGCTGGACCTACAGGGGCGGGGACTTCGAGGGCAGCGTGGGCCACGTGGCGAAGAGGCGCGGCTCCCCGCTCTCAGCGACGGGCTTCTCCCGAGCGGTGATCGCGCGCCGCCGCGTGCAGCCGATGTTGCGGCTCGCGTGACTGCCGCGCGCGCGGACAGAACAAGTGCACGCGCCACGGCGTTGCAGAGGAGCGGCGCCTCCTGCTCCACCAGGGCGCACGCGCCCTCTTCAGGAGGTCGCACCTCCTTTTTCGAATGTTATACCGTGCTGGAGCATGCGTCGACGCTGATTGTCGCTAAATATCAGCGTCGGCGCAAAGTTCAAAGGATGATAAGTTTAAGCCCGACTACTAAATAAGCAGCTGCACTAAATAAGCATAGATGGATCTACATGGGGGAGAAAGAGAGGGGGAGAGAGGGAGAGAGAGAGAGAGAGAGAGAGAGAGAGAGAGAGAGAGAGAGAGAGAGAGAGAGAGAGAGAGAGAGTGAAGGAGTGAGAGAGAGAGAGAGAGAGAGAGAGAGAGAGAGAGAGAGAGAGAGGAATGAGATAAAAGCGAGAGAGAGAGAGAGAGAGGAGAGAGAGAGAGAGGGGAAGGAGAGAGAGAGAGAGAGGGGGGAGGGAGAAGAGAAGAGAGAGAGAGAGAGCGAGAGAGAGAGAGAGAAAAACAAAGGAGAGGAGTGAGAGAGAGGGAGAGAGAGAGAGAGAGAGAGAGAGAGAGAGAGAGAGAGAGAGAGAGAGAAGGAGAGAGACCGGACAAGTAGGCGGACCAGGGTCCGTCCGCGAGGCGCACTGCGGTGCGACAACTCGCCAAACACTATGTGCGGCGGTGCAGCCTTGAGATGCGAGGGCGGGCAACAAACCCCCTCCCCCGGCGCAATGCGACAGACGCTACAGACGGCGGACAGACGGTGAAGATCTCACGTGTCAGACCGCGTGACGAAGAAGGCCCCGACAAGAAAGGCGACGTGCTGACACGTGGCTAGGCGGCTTGGCAGACCGCCAGTTGGGCGCTCGGCCGCAACGCGGCGCGCAGGGACGGGGCACCCCCCGCCCCCACGCCCTGACACCGTGGACGCGGGGCCACGCGTACACACGGGCAGGCAGAATGGCGGAGATTAGCGCGGGGCACCAGGCGGAGCGCCGCGGAGCGATGACAGCATAGCGTGGAGGGTGAGTGGCGGCGCAGCACCATCGGGCGAGGGTGTAAGCAGCTCGGCGAAGGCACGCCCGGCGCGGTGGAGGCGCCGGAGCAGCGGGCCTTGACGGGCTTGAGCAGCGGCAAGGTCGGCGGCGAGAGCAGCACACCTCTGCTGAAGAGCGGCCATAGACTGGGACAGCTCGGTTTCGCGGTCGGTGAGGGGCGGCTGCTCTGTGCCTGCGGCCGCGGGCCTCGTGGCAGGGGCGAGGTCATCGGTGCGCCTGGCCAGGTGGTGGACCAGCGCGGCGCGGCGATCCGTGTGCTGGCGGCCGTCGCCCTTGAGAGGCGACTGGAGGGTAACGCGCGGTCCCAGGGCTGAAGCCGCTAGGGCCACGCCCCGTGAGGGCGGAGGAGCCGCAGCCTCGCACCCAGCAACAGTAAAAGCGTGGACGGGGTGCGACGGCCTGACTGGCTCAGTGCCCTGCGGGGGGGCTGGAGCCGCCCCCGCGGGCTGGCGCTGGTGGGGGGACGGGGTGGGTGGCACGGGGGGACCAATCATGATGCCGTGCGAGGGCTCGGAGGTCGGCCGCGTGGTCGGGTGGCGTCTCGATGGAGCGGCATCGTCGGCAGCGTGGGGTGTCGGCGGGGCGTCGTCTATGCTGCCACTCAATCCGAGGGGATCATAAAGGTCCTCGTCGGCGTCTTGACGGTGAGCGACATCATCATGTGGGTGCGATGTCGCTCTCGGTGGCGGAGTCGAGGTGGGCGTCGAGAGGCTGCCCGACGGGGCAGGGTTGGCGCTGGCTGGGCCGTCGTCCAAGAAGTCTAAACCCCCGCCGAAGCCGAACGGGTCGTCCTCCTGTTCGTCGAGCATCGCCCGTTGGGCCTCGGCCCAGAGCTCATCCGGGTTCTGCGGGATGTATGGTCCAGCCACGGGTGGTGCCTGGTCCGACAGCAGGGGGTTCGGTTCCATTTTGCTGAGTTCCGCTGCTGTAAACCCAGCCCTGCGGTGTGGGAGCGGCAGAGTACGGTGTCTGCGCTCGTAGATAGCGACAGCGACCCCATGAAGCACGGTCGCTTGGCGATGTCGTGTTTTGGCAGCTTCAACAATGTCGTCGGGAAGGTTGTGCGTGCGTGCCGCCGCTGTGGCAAGGGCGTCGGCCTGACGGTTGAACTCCTCCGCGATGGGCCCGATGAGCCCAAGGTCGATGCCCAGGTCTCCCAGGTGGCTGGCGATTTTTTCGACGCGAAACATGTTGGGCTTGGCCATAACACATCGGTGGATCTTTTCCCAGAGCTCCGCGTGCGTGCCCTGCGGCGCTGGATGTCCGTCGATGATGCTTTGGAACCCATCGACCACCGCCTGGTTGTCCACGAAAACGTGCACGGGCCGTTCGGCACATGCCGTAAGGTGGACAATGGCGAGGGTCTCCGCAACCTGGGCGTTCTGCGTTAGGCCGTGAACGCGTGCACTGTAGTTCATGCGGTGGTCGATGCCGTAGTAGACGCCGTAGCCCGCTCGTGCTAGCAATGGGATGGCTTGGTTGGTGCACGCACCGTCCGTGGCAGCATAGACCCATGTCCAACCAGTGTCGTAGTCAAGGTAGGTGGTGTAGGTGTCCTGGGCTGAAGCCGCAGGATCACCCTCAGGGGAGGGCCGCGGAATGGGCTGCGGCAGCGGGTCCCTCGCGAGGTCGGCCTGCAGGTCGAGGAGGGCTGGGTCTTCGTCGAAGAGGCCGCAGTGTCTTGTGTGCGGCGGAAGACGGGCCCACTGGTCGTCACTGATGAGGGTGGTGAGAGGGAGTCTTTCTCGGGCCCAGCACTTACAGTCGCGGACAGTGTGCTCCTGAGTTTCCTCTTCCTCGTCACAGTAGCGGCACATGGGGCTGGGGTCTGCCGACGTGTTTGATCGGGATCGTCGCTGTTGGGTGTGGTCCCCGCCCGACAGGTAGTTCAGGAGGAGCGCCAGCTGCCAGGCAGTGCATGTGGCTGCTCCTTTAGTTCGCGCGAGCCACGTGCTGGCGAAGAGGTCAAGGCCCTGTCTGACGGAGGCGAGGTAGCCAAGGTCGTGTCGCCGTGGCTTGATCTTCCGCAGAAATGCCCTGCGTTGTGAGGCCCGCAGCATGTGCAGGAAGGCGTTTTGGGGTAGATTCAGCCAGCTGATCGGGCAGCCCCAGTCGTCGTACATGATGCCAAATGTGGGCCAGGTCCATCGGAGCTGCTGTAGCGACTGGACGAGTCGCCCGACGGGTCCTCCACCAAACAGGGTCTGGACGTGGTGTTGGAGGTCTCTGGCGAGCCCGCAGAGTGTAACGTCGCGGTTAACCTGTCGCCGCAGGCACAGGAATGCTTCACGCTGCGTGATGGCGTCGATCTCAAGGGCGTGTCCCGGCACGCACACGGCCATGAGAGTCCAGAACTCGACCCACTTGTTCCCCTTGGGGCGGATAGCCGCCTTGAGGGCGTGGTTGTAGGCAGTCTTGGCTGGGCCTGATGGTGCTTGAATGTCGGTGCCCGTGGTGCAGACGCTGGCAGCCAGGGATCGGGCGTGCCGCGCCTTGATAAGCATCGGCGACGGGAGCTTGCCAATGCGCGGCAGGCGAATAGTCGCCCTCCGTACACGGGCGTCTGCGGTGGCCGTGAGGTTAAGCGCGGCTGGAGCCGGCGCTGCCTCAGCGTTGATGTAACTCCCGACGAGCTTGAAGGAATCGACCACACGTAGGGGGCGATCCGCCAGCGTGAGCTGGGTAACGGCGGCGTGAAGCTCGTCAGTGAGCGCCAACCCTGCCACTTTACCAGGGTGAATGCGTTGACCTGAGAATCGGTCAAACTTGGCGGTTTCGTCGAGAGATTTCTGCAGCTCAGGAGCGGTGTGGGTAGTGGAGTTGCTGTCGTCAACGAAGGTAGTGCTGAGTGATCGAGGAACGTATCGGTGCTGCCTCTTCGTCCACACGCACATGAGCAGCTTGATGTCATCCAGGGACCACGAGCTGCCCTGGAGGTGACCGTTTGTCCTGGCCAGGTCCCTGGAGTACGCTCCGTTCATGCGGATGTAGCGTTTGTGGTGTCTGTAGAAATTTCGGCGGACAGTAACGATGTCTTGTGGACACCCCGCGTGCAGCGCAAGGTTTAGACAGATGTCCGTGATGAGGTAGTCGAAGCACTTCTGTCGGTCAAGGGCAGCTCCAGCTAAGGGGAGGAGTAAAGTCCTGGCGTGTTCGATGCGCAGGGCGAGAGAGGTGCTGACATCCCCAATGGTGGCTTTGGGAACAGCGCCGAAGCTCGTGGCATGGGTCCATCCTTGCCGCCAGGTCGTGAGGCTACGGTAGGCTGGCGCTTCCCACGCATACATCCATACGGAAAGAACCGAGAGAAGTCGTTGGTCCGTCGGGAGTTCCCCTCGGCCTTTTCGGAGGCACGGGTTTGGCACGTGCAGGAGGGGCTCGGGGATGGTGCCAGTGCGTTGCATAGCACGTAAGACGCTGGCGAAGAGGCGAAGGATGTCGTCGGGTAACTCCTTAGCCTCCTTAGTTGTCCAGCCGTCGAGTCCCCCCGCGCGGCGCGGTGAACGGGTGCGAATGAAGTGGATGAGTTGGTCGTCGGTGAGGTGGAAGGGGGCTGCTGGTGATGGCGTAGGCAGCTCTTGGCGGTATTCGTCGTAGAAGTCCGCCCACGTCGGCATAGCTTCGGCGTCATGGCCCGCGCGAGCGCGGTACCTGCCCAAGATGGGCTCCCAGGTGTCGACCATGAGCTTAAGCATGTCTTTGGTGTTGGCAACAATAGCGTTGGCGGGGAGGGCGTCGGGAACCTGGGCAGGTGGTGGGTCACGAGTGTGGCCGTCGTCGTTGTCAGAGAGAAGGAGAGAGGAGATAGAGAGAGAGGGGAGGGAGAGAGAGAGAGGGAGAGAGAGGAGAGAGAGAAGAGAGGGAGAGGGAGACAGAGAGAGAGAGAGAGAGAGAGAGGAGAGAGAGAGAGAGAGAGAGAGAGAGAAAAAAAGAGAGAGAGGAGAGAGAGAGAAGAGGAGTAGAGAGAGAGGAGCAGAGAGAAAGGGAAAAAAAGAAGAGAGAGAGAGAGAGAGAGAAAAAAAGAAATAAAGATAGCGCGAGAGAAGAGAAGGAAGGAGAGAGAGATAAAAAAGAGAGAGAGAAAGAAAGAGAAGAGGGGAGAGAGAGAGAGAGAGAGAGAGAGAGAGAGAGAGAGAGAGAGAGAGAGAGAGAGAGATAGAGAAAGAAAGAGAAAGTATACGAAACAGTAGCGCGTGCAAGGCGGCATGCTCGACGCGGGCAGTTGCGACGGACGGCTGCGCGAGCGCGCGGGGCGCTCGTCCTTGAGGGCGATCGCTTTCGAGCCTCGTCATCCTCCCACCTCCGCCTCGCGCCGCCGCCTCGAGCCCGCCGCCGCCTCCGCCGCCTCCTTCGCGTAGTTCCATCCCCCTCCCCCCCGCCCCTCCCCCTCGTCGTCGTCCTCCTCCCCCTCCTCCTCCCCCCCCTCGTCCTCCTTATCCTCCTGTGCGTTCGCGCAGATGTGTTGCGTTGCGCGTGCGCCGTGCTGTCGCCGCGCCCCCCTGCGAGCGTCGCAGTGGCCTTGGGGGGCGCAGGCGAGGCAGCCATGCCGCCAAAGAAGGAAGCCGAGAAAAAGAGCGCTGAGGAGTTGAATGCAGCGAAAGAGAAGGCGAGAAAGCTTCGCCTGCAAAACAAACGGCACGAAAATGATCTGCAGAATTGTCGGATGGGGCCAGTCTGCTAGGTGATTGGGCGCGGTTCTGCACGCCGCATTGCTTGTGCGTTGCGTTCCCTTGCCCACGCCGGAGGAAGACGACGGGGGAAAATGGCGACGAGGAGGAGGGGGGTGGGGAGGAGGGGGAATCGGACGAGGAGGAGGAGGGGGCGGGGGGGGGGAAGGGGGGGGGGCGAGGACGGGGAGGGGCAGGAAAGAGGCGGGGGGGGGGGGGGGGGGGCAACAACGGAGGGCGGCGGCGGAATGAGTTCCGCGCGGTGATTGCCGAATGCCCGGCGCGAGTGGTCGGGGGCAGGGCCGCCGCGAAGAAGGGCGAGCCCGAATTTAGGGCGGAGTACAAAGGGCTCCGCGACTCACAGAAGGCGGACTGGTTGCGGATCTGGCTGCGCACAGGTACCCCACATGAATGATGCACCTACGCATTGGAGAATGGCGGAGGAGCGGATGGGGGAGGGGGTCCGACAAGGAAAACCAAGGCCGCAAGATGCAGATGGGGGGGAGAGGAGAGAGGATGATGGAGGACGGCTCTTTTCAGTTTACGCTGACATGCCCCGGGGCCTTACAAGTGACGAGTCTCACCATGAAGACACGGGCGCGCAGTGCACGGACGCGCGCGCGACCGCGCGCGAGCAGGCAGCTTCGACCACGCCACATGCTACAGAAAGGAGTCTGACGAGAAGGTGGAGGGCAAGTCCCGCAAGAGCGGGCACATGTCCTACGACGGTCTCTTGCGGCACTTCGGTTGGCGCGAGCACGACAGAGACACGCCGTGAGGGCAGAGGACTGCGTGTTTTGTTTTGCTTAATTGCGGCGCGGCTCGACCGCTGCGCCCACTCTCTGCGCTTCTGGAATTTCAGGGCTTTGGCGAGGGCGGACGCCGTGAAGAACTACTGCCTCAAGTTGAAAAGCACGCGCGCGACGGCGAGGGGGGGGCTGCAACTGGCTTGTATGCACAGTAAACAGTGATCGAGCAAATGGCGAAATTAGGAGGGGGGGGGGGGGGGGCGCGAGGAGAAAGGGGGAGAGGGGCTGGCTGGCTGGGCGGGCAGACCGACGACCAGACGAATGAGCTGCTGTTCCGCCGCGCCACCAAGGAGGAGTTGGAGCGAGAGCGCCACGGGCGGGAGATCGGGACAGAGCACTCCACCGACAAAGCGCCGCTGGACAAGTCGGCGCAGCTGCAGGAGCACAACAGGCGGCGCCTCGAGCATGCCAAGGCGCATCCTCGATCGATGTTAGCGGTGGTTGGGGATGGCACGGCGCTGGCTAACGTTCGGGGAACTCTTCCTGAGAAGCATGCGCGCGCCCTCGCCTCCTCCAGCGTTGATGTCTTTCGACCTGGATCCATCGAGGGGCCGAACGAATGAGTGCTGGGGGAGGTTCGGGCCAAAGTGCCCCTGGGAAACGCGCCCTGAACGTCGGCAGACTGGCAGGCGAGGAAGAATTCCAGTGACAGCAGCTCCAGCGAGGAAGGGAGCTCCGAGGACAGTGCGGTGATAACTGCGCGGGTCCTCCTGCCCCTCCCCCCTCATCCTCCTCCCCTTCCCTCCTCTATTAATGGTTCTTCTTTTCTAGTCCCTCATCCTCCTCGAGCGGGCCTCTTGGAGGATGCGAAGCCTACGTCGAAGAAGAAGTCGAAGCAGGCTGGCCACGCGACTGGGGTCGCCTCGGGCGCTGCACCCTCGGCCCCCAGCGGTGAGTTGGGGATGTGGCTCGGGGGGGGGTCTCCAACTACACAGCCTTGCTCGGGGGCTCGGACGTGGGGGGGCGGGGCGAGGTGCGCCCAGTAGATCCACCAGATACAACCCGCCTCCCACTCACTGCCACTCGTGCGCTGCCTTGGGGGGTTCACGTTCTCCTCCGAGGCTGGCCTCCAGCTCTCCCCCCCCCTGCCTCCGCCCTTTCGATCGTCTTCCTCTCCCCCGTGCCCAGGTGGCCGCCTCCTCCTTCTGGCCCACCTCCGCCTCCTGACCCCCTCACCTCTTCGACGTCCTCGACCGGCCTTTCTTCCTCCGCCCACCCGCCCACCCCTCTCTACGTTTTCGCGTGGAACTCACGAGCCGACAGTCCAAGCTGGGACGCAGTTAGTGTTTTGAGCACTTAGAAGCGTGGGTAAGGGGAGGTCGAGAAGCAGTCGTGGCTGACCCCGTTCGGACCGCAGATCTCCCTGGCCCTCGCGAGCCTCAGCGAGGCCAACACCTTGGTCATCGATGCTATTCAGGGGAAGCCCGTGGGGGAGCGGGGTCGCGCTATGTTCGTTTTGCGTGCGTGTACATTTGGGTGTCCATTGCTTACGCGCGTGACGTTTGTTGCCTCACTCGTGTTATTCACCATTCAGTTTCGATCTTGATCGCCCACCCTGCCAGCCGCCCACTTGGCTGGAAAAGTGTTTGGGCCAGGTCCGACATCGCAAAGTGCTCGTGCGCGCAGGGCACCATCAAGGAGGCGAAGAAGGTCTGGGACAACATCTCCCCCGCGATGGCCAGCACGTCGCTCGCCCAGAAGAATTTCGGAACTTAGGAGGGAGGCCGTGCAGCGCAGACAGTCTCGCCCCTCTCTCCCTCACTCTGACGCGTTGCGTTTTAGAGTCGTTCGTGGGCCCATGTCACTGGTGCACTTTCACATGGCAGGTCGCGTCGTAAGATTGCTAGCGTTCGTTTAACATGTCAGTGGTATCGTTCTTCATCGTTGCATGCGCCCACATTCTTGCTAATTTCCTTTCTTCTTGCGAGTATTTGTCTGAGACGGGCTCTCGAAGACGCCCTCGCACGAGCTTCCCGAAGCACGCGGCGCAAGGGCGGGGCAATGACCAATCGCTTCAATGACAGTCGATCCCACAACGCGGGTCCAAGAGGGCTAATTGTTTGCGCTTGCGCCGGTACCGTTCTGAAGCTCGTGCGCGACATCTCTGGGCCCGTGCGCGGTCGTGCACGGATGAGCGCTCGAGCTCGCGAGGAAATGGCGGGCCGCCCCAGCGACAGACGTGGATGGGGTCGGAGAGGTGACGAAAAGGCTAGCGAAGATAACCGCGCTGGGCGCGAAGACACGATGAGTTTCTCTGCGAGCTCTGCGGTGAACCCTTCAAGAGCGACAAGATAACCGCGCCTGTGCAAGTCCCTCCTCAGGGATGCCTCGCGAAGGCGCGAAGATCTAGAATATTGCTTCGTGGGCTGTCGATTCGTCCTGAGTAGATAGACGTGTTTGCCATGCTTGTCTCAGGCGATGCATAGGCGACATAGGGGCACGGGCAGTACATAAGGCTGATGTGGATGTGATGCGCGCACGTTTGAGCCAATGTGGAGGCGATGCGCCAAGGAATGCGACCCGAGTAAATCTCAGACTCTACCGTTGATACATCGAGCATGCGTGCTCTCATACGTACTGCAATTGCATGGGAAATGTGATGTCCGTAGCACTCACTTCGATCGAGTTGCGTTGTTTTGTTGTTCTCGCCATCCACGGCCATGCCTTCGAGAGCTGCCAGCGCCCGAGCGGTTCTGGAGAGTGATGATGCGATTCCTCGGACAGACGACAGAGGCGCAGGACTCCGCAAATACCTTCTGGACAACTACCAGGAAGGGAGTTTAACAGCAGTCGACGCGCGCTCGATCGCGTGGCATGCGACTCGAGGAGGAGCAAGGGGGGTTCGAGATCTCGCGCAAGATCCTGCGGTTGGCCACGCTTCGGAACACCTCCAGGCAATCCTTCATGAAAGGCAGCGTGTAAGTACGTGCGCAGTTCGCATGCCGTCCTGGGATAAAGGTACGGACCAACGCACGTGTTTGGATTTCCCCTTTGCTCTACCGCACGACGTGTTCGCGTTCCACCGGCACAGATGCCAAGCCGAATGGGGGCCCTGTGAACTTCGGACAAGACGTCTTACCTCGGGAATGCTCGAGCCACGAAGTGGCCAGAGAGGCGCCAGATAGATGTACGCCCGTCGGACTTTTTTTCCGACGCCGTCCCACACACAAAGCGGGGCTCTTTCTATTGTTGGTGCGCTGCCAACGGTTTGACGCAGCAGCGGTACTTGTGCTGCACTTTGAGGAGAGGCGACCTGTGCAAGTGCGGATGCCAAGGGAATTGCTCCTTTGGTCTGGTGCAGAGAGTGCTCAAGTGGTCATTCAACGCTGTAGCCGACGGAAAGTACCCAGAGAGGGGCTGCAACAACCTTCTTTTCGCGCGCGGCAGGAACCTGTGGCGCGGCTTCGAGCTGGCAGAAGGGTGGAGAGGAGCATCAGCAGACATCCGAATGGATTTTAGAGGTGAACGCCTCCCTCGGGTTCAAGACCTGGCAGAACCCTCGTAACCCGCGATCTGCATGCGACGTGCTCAGAGCCAACCTTTTCGCCCACCCGCAGGATCTGCATAACCTCCCTTGGGCCCCCCGCGATTCTGCAGTATACAGGGCTCAGCTTGGTCGGTCCCTTCGCGTTGTTAACATAGTTGATGGCGCGGCCCTGGGCCGTCTAGTCTCAAGCTTACGCATGGACGAACGCTTGGGAGGCATGGTGACACTGAGAGCAGTCCCAGAGTTCTGGTTGGGAGCCAAATTCCGCCTGCTAGAAAACGCACGCGTTCAAGATAGCCACGGCCTGTGCGCAGCGGTCGCGCCTGCGCAGATCCTTTTCTTCGACACAGAGAACAGCCCAGGCCTGGACAGAGTGAGCGCCCTATTCCAAATCAATGGGGCGACGTGCGACTCCCTGATTGTGGACGCCATGCGCGTCATGGACCTGGGGGTGACGCAGTTCGTAACCGGATCAGTGTTTCACTTGTTGGTCAAGAGCAATTTTTCCAGAAGCAATAAGACTAGAGTTGCAATGCGATGTCACGGTTCCCTCCTCCACCTTCGGAGGCGGTTGCGACCCTTTTACCTTGCGACAGGAGCTAACGCCAAGTGGGGGTCGAAATCGATGGTAGGGCGCATAGCGCTGAACTTGTTTTGGCCGAGCAAAGTCGGCAAGGTTGCGCGCCTAAGCGCAAAAGCGGCAGAGCATCGAACGCTGGTGCCGATGCTAGTCCAGCTTTGCCAAGAGAACCTCGCGTTCTTAGGTCCTCGCGCTGCCGCTCTCGTCAGGGCGCGCAGCCACCTTGACACGGCGCGCAGGGTCCAGGCCACAGAGGGCCGCAACATGAGCTCGGTAGCAGTTTACATGTTTCAGAAACGAGCTCGGACATTGCACAACCATGGGCTCGGCCCCTCGAACGCCTCGTTGGACGGTTTCGCTTCTACCCTTCGTTGCCGCTGCATTGCTGGGTTTGCCTCGGGGTCTGCAACGTCGGCTTGGGTATCGCTGTGGGGCCGAGCGCGCGTGCATTCTCCCTTCTCGTAGCAGACAGCCTTGCTTGGCTTCCTTCACGCGTGGCGGGACTTCCGAGGGCATGAGGTGTTCAAGCGCCATGCGTCGGTGCACCTCGCCCAGCAGGTTGCCAAAACAGGGAGACCCGAAGGCGCACTGGACGAACCCCGACGAGGCGGAGAATCGGCTCATGCAGAAAGCCGCCAAGTCTCTCCGCGGCGGCAACAAATTGCATTTCGCATTTTTCGAAGAGGTGCCCCCTGCGGACGCCTGATCGGAGATGGGAGATTGCGAACTAGAAGTTCTTGCTGTCAGACGTGGGCGGGGCTTTGGCGGCGTCCTGCAGGGGCAGATGTTCTGCCCCGCCGGGGTTGTCCAGGCGCCCTGGGCGGAGGTAATGTTATACATGTATATATATATATATATATATATATATATATATATTTGTGTATATATTATATATACACACCCCAGGTGAGAATACAGTTTCATTCCGCGGTACCTGCTGTGGCCGTTCCACCGTAGACCTGGAGGAAAAAACCACCTGAGAAGACGGAGAAGTCGTCGCGGCGGGGCCCTCCTTGCACTCCTTTTCTTGGGGGTGGCGGAAGGAGCGGCGGATTCATATGCGCGTGCACGCGTGTGCGTGTGCGCGCGCGTGCGCGCGCGTGTTCGAGTAGTAGGGGGAGGGGGGGGGGGGGGGGGGGCGGAGGATTCGCCTTCCCCTCTCCCTCGCCACCCCCGCCGTCGCTGCCCCCGCCCCAGCAAGGCTGGCCTCGGGGCCCGACGAGGGATCCGAGGCAAGTCAGAATTGGGAAGGATGAAGGAGCAGGGATCTCCCATGCATGCACCCTCTCTCCTCCGTGCCCCCCCCCCCCCCCCCCCCCCTCTCCTCCAAGCTGGCGGAGGTCTCGGTCGCGGCCCCCGCCCCCGCCCGCCCCCGGGTGGATCCAAAGGCGGCCCTGCCATGAATCCACGCGCCCGCGCGGGGCAAGCGAGGGCCTCGATCGAGAAGGCTGCGCTCGCATCCAGGGTCGGACTTCGCAGCCTTTCCCTTCTCTCTCGACCCCTCAGCCTCGATCCAGCTCGAGTTGTAAAGCAGGCGGCCTCGGCAGGGCGCGAAGGAGGGGGGGCCTGCGCGCCCCCGCGCCTCGAGCTCTCGCACGCCCCGCCCTGAGGGCCGAAAGCCTTGAGATCGATCGGTCGATCGATCGATCGACTGATCGAAATCCCTCGATCGATCGAGCAATCGGTCGTTCGACCGATCGACCCATGCCTTTCGGCCCCGCCCCCGTGCCCTGCCGATGCTGGCCCCGCAGCGCTCGACGCGGCCCGCCCCCGTCGATCCAGAGCGGGCGCGGCGACTCGAGGCTCACCCAGAGAGCGGCCAAGCCCTGAGAAGGTGTTAGGGCCGACGTCTATATCAATATAGAAGCCCGCCGATCGGCAGGAATTCCTTGCGCGACCATCAGGTTAGCAGTTTGCTTCCTGCGCGGCAGCCCTGAGAATCTCAGGGCCCGCCGATCGTCAGGCTCGTCGGCCTGCAGCGTTCCCCCCCCCCGCCTCAATGCACGCGCGCGCGCAGACATGCGCGCGCGCACGCGCGCGCGCACGCGCCCACGCACACAGGGAAACACACGCGCACACACACGCACACACACACACACGCACACACACACACACACGCACACACGCACGCACGCACGCACGCACACACACACACACACACACACACACACACACACACACACACACACACACACACACACACACACACACACACACGCACACGCACACACACGCACACACACCCACGCACGCACGCGCGCACGCACGCACGCACACGCGCACACATACGCACGCACGCACGATTTGCATGCGCGCGGGAGCCTGGGAGTCACGAGCAAGCCCTCCTCCTCGAGGATCCTCGAATCCCCGTTTCTCCTCGAACGATTGCTCGCGACCGTTCGCGCCGAGAGTTCCGGGCGCGCCCGTGCGCCGTGGGGCGCGCCGAGGCGGCGCGTGTCGATGGAGATGGTGCGCGCGCGCGTGTCCCTCTCGAGCTCTCGCTTGCGTGCGGCGAGAAGGGCGCAGCATGTGTTCTGAAGCTCAGGCTGACGCGATTTGCGACGATTGGCCAGCGGCCACGGTCTCGATGGAAAGGGCGTCTCACCCATGTGTATACAACTGCATATGTATGTATATATATATATGTATATACGCAGAACGAAGTAGTTATTATACTATGTGCATGTTTCTTCCTCTCGTCCCTAAATCTTGGATTTTTGAGTAGGGCTCCCGCGGCGCGCGATTCAGCGGCGCAGGGGGCACAGGCTGAAAGGCCTGCAAGCCATATGCACGGCGAGCCACGCGTATACGGATGAAAAGATCGGGCGCCATATATATGTATATATACACATATATATATATATACATATGTGTGTATTTATATGTGTATATAGATATATATATATATATATACATATATAGATCACCGTCTTCTACGTTCGGATCGTATTTGAATCCTAGCGCAGTTCTGCTTCTATGCAGGACTCGCGTGGGCGGTATCGTGCTGCCGTGAAGTACCATTGCGCATGCTGCAGAAAAGACGGGGAACTGAATGGGCCGCTGCGGACCCGTTTCCGCCCCTCCCCCCTGAGCAGACCCCCTCTCGAGTACGCCTCGAGATCCTGCATGCTGCTTACTGCTTCGGGCATATATGGCGACGGTCACTTAACTGCGAATCATAAAATTCCGACGGACAGCTGCGAGCTGCAAGATTCCAACTATCAACTCCGAGCCGTGGATGTCGATATCTTCGCGTTGCAATTATTTCTTTGGAAATTGCTTCAATGTTGCAAGTTATCTTTAGCTCTCTTGGGGGCGTCGCAATTCTATTGCCACGCCAAGATGTCTGGGGAGGGCGTCCGCTCGGCAAGGGTCTGATCAGCGGCCTGTCGAAAGGCGGCGTTCGAGCCCAGATGGGCGCGGAAAGGAGAAAGACATCGCGTGCAAGTTGGGCCAAATTGTCGCGGGCAGCTTGGGCGGCCTCCTTCGGGTTGGCGCCTTGGGGCGCCAGGCGCAAACTGGTCTCGCCGGGGCTGCGGGGGTCGGGCGGGCGGGGGGGGGCCGGGGCTGGGCGGGCCGGGCTCGAGCCTTCAGCCGCGAGCCGCGTCGCGAGATGGCCGAGGGAGACGCGGGCCCGTCATGGGCCCCAAACTTCGGCTCGTCGCCCCCCCCCCCGGCCGCTTCCCCCCCCTCCTCCTCCTCCTCGTCCCCCTCCTCCTCGCACCCCTCCTCCTCCTCGTCCTCCTCCTCGACCCCCCCCTCCTCACTCCTCCTCCTCCTCCTCTCCTCCTCCTCCTCCTCCTCCTCCTCCTCCTCCTCCTCCACCTCCTCCTCCTCCTCGTCCTCATCCTCCTCCTCCTCCTCGTCTTTTTCCTCCTCCTTCTCATCCCCCTCCTCTCGCACCCCCCCACCGCGCCCCGCGCCCCCCCCGTCTCCTCCTCGACCCGGTCTCTGAGCGCGCGCGCGGGGCCCAAGGCGCGCGCGCCCCCCGCTGGCTCGAGCGCACCCGGGGCCCCGCCCCGCCGCGCCCGCGCGGCGCGCTTGCGCCGATCCGCAACTCCGGTCTTCGATCTTGCATGGGGGCGCGGGTCGGCTAGAGCGGGGCGATCGCGTTTAAAGTTTGATTTTCTGAGAGGTTGTATTTGGATATTGCCGTGGCGCTGGGTCGTTGAATGCTTGGATTATTCTCAAGTGGGGCCGCCGTTGTCCGTTTCCTGTCCGCGGCCCCCGCCGCCCGCCTTGGGCGCGGGGGCCGGAGGGGGGCCCGGTCGCGCGTCGCCCCGCCCGCCCGCGCTCGAGCGCGCTTCATCATTGCGGTGGGCTGGGGCGTCTGGACACGCGTTTATTCTCGGCGGGAACCCGAGTGCGAATTGGTTGCCCGCGCTATCGTTATCCGTGTAAATTTCGCGCTGGACTTCTGCGTGCACTTGCGGCGAAGTTCGCAACCGTGCTTGCGTCCTGCGCTCCAGGGGACCTGGGGGCGCTCGGGTTGTTCGCGGCGTAGTTGCGCGTTGTTGGCGCTGGCCTTTCTGATTCGTGGCCAGGTTCGCGGCTGCGCTCGCGGCGTCGCGCCCCCGCTTCGGCGCGCGGCCCTTATCGGCTTGACTCAGCGCTCTGAACGGCGCGAGCGCATGTTAGCCCAATGCTCACAGCTTCGCTGCGATGTTTGTCCTATTTACGGGTCCCCGGAGGCCATCGCTCCGATCGGCGCGCGTGCTCTGAGGGTCGGACTTCGTCGCGCGGCCGCGCGCCGACGCCCCGGGCAAATCGGGGCGCCGGGGGGTTTACGACCTCGTCCGGCGAATCGGCCTCGCCAGGAGGGCCCCAAAGGACATCCCCGAAAGAGCTTTGAATTTCTCGGCGAGACTTACTCTCGGCCCCCCGGCCTCCTTGACCTTCTTGGCCATGGCCATGAACGAACGTGTTGGGCCCTGGGATCGGGGGCTGAGACGGCCGACGGGCCTGGGGCAATTTGGAGGGGGTGGAAAGGGGCGGGCGATTAGCTGGGCCCCAGAGCTTCAAAATCGCAAAAGCAGGCCACAATGTTCTAAACAAAGAAACATCCAGCCGGGGGCGCCGATTGTTTCGGGCTCGGCATTCACTGACCTGCAATCGACCTTTGAACCTCAAGCGCCGGCCGCGCAGGTCGGGTTCGCGAGGCGAGCCGCGATGGCGTGGCCCGAGATTCTCTCGACAAGCCCTCTCCGCGAAAACCGCGCGCCGATTTGTTCGAGCCGGCGGCGACTTCCGTTGGGGGGCTGGAGACTCGCGAAACAGCCCCCGCGACGTCTCAACCTATGCAGGCCCTCCCAGACCAGCCTTCCTCCGAGGAACCAGTGAACATATGGCAATGAAAGAGAACCCTTTTGATGTGCACTACAGTCCAGCGAACGCGGTTGATAGTGACTTGTTCGAGCGCGTGTCAACGCGTCGGCCGTGCGCGCTCGCGCGCGATCGTTGGGGCCCGGGCTCGGCCTCTGTTTCGAACTCGCGCTCGGCGTCGGGCTCGGGCTCGCGCCCGAGCTTGCGCGCGAGCGCGCGCGCGATCGAACGTGGGCGCGAGCGAAAGCCCCCGTTGGAGGGCGAGGCGCGATTGCAATGTCAGGGCGCCACCTGTGGACCACCCCCCCTGGGGCCGCGCGCGCGCGATTGCATCCCCGGGCAGAGCGCGGTCCCGGCGCCAAATTTGCACGAGGGAAAATGGCCCCAGCTGATCGCGCCGTCGGGATGGGCGGGTTGCGGCGCCCTGTCAACGAGGGGCAATGGCCCCAGCGACCCGCGCCGCGGGCCCCGGCGTGCACTTGTTAGTCTTGATTGGGAGCGACCCCAGGTCATCGCGCCGTCGAGAGGCGCGGGCCCCAGCGCCCAACTTCCATTCGGGGCCGCGGCCCCAGCTGCCCGCGCTGCGGTTTCCAGCGCGCAGTTTTGATGTGGGAAAATTGGCCCGGCAGGTCATGCCGCCAAGAAGGGCGGGCCCCGGCCCCTGATTTTCACGAGGGGCAATTGCCCCTGCGGCCCGCGGCGCGGGCCCCAGCGCCGAATCTCGGCGAGGGGGGGCCGCCCTGGCAGATGGCGCTGACGGGCCCGCGAGCCCGCCGGCAGTCCGTCGAACATTTCGCGCGCCGAATATACGCCGACTTGTAAGGCAATTTCTGAGAAGCGACAAGAGAGGCGAAGCCGTCGGTGCGAAACTTGCGCCGCGATCCCACCAAACAGCGCGCGGTTTTGCTGCCCTCTGCCGCGGGGCGCTATCCTCCTTCTTTGTTAACTCCTGGGCGTCTGCAATCGATTCCTGCCTTTGCGGATGAGCGGGTTCTCCGGCGGCCTCGGCTCGTTTCCGCGAGCCTCGCGGCCCGACGCCTCCCAGCTCGTTCGCCGGGGCGCGGGGCTCCGCGACGCCCGCGCAGCGAAAAGGGGGGCGGTGATCGGGCCGAGCGCGCCCGCCCGCCCGCGCGCGCGACGTTCGAGAAGAAATGCGCTGCAGCAATCGCCTACATCAGCCGCGTCATGGCGCGGCGCATCGCAGCTAGTCAGATCCGAAGCCGGGTATGCTTGTAGTCGGCGAAGAAGGGCCATGGCTCGAAATCTTCCAGCTCGTTCAGCCCCCGCCCGGACTCGCAGGGCCCCGCGACGCGCTCGTCTCGCCGCCGCCGGCCGTCTGGCCAGGCTCGACGAAGAAGCTCGGTGGTGGTGCTCCTCGCGGGGCTGGGCCGGCCGCCGCAGCCGCCGCCGCGCCCTCCGCCGCCGTCGCCGTCGCCTTCTCAGCATCCCAAACCCCCGCGAACGCGGCCGCGCCAAGGTGCTCGGTGGCCTCCTACAGGCGCGTCGCTGCTGCTGCGTCGTCGCCTCCAGCAACTGCCGCCGCCTCCGCTGCGCCGGCAGCGCAGCCTGCTGTTGGGGCCGCCACCGCCGCGCCCCAGTCCGCCGCCCGGGGGGCCCCCGTCGGTCGGCTCGGCGCGGCTCCACCGACGCCCTCCTGATTATTGGCCGCGCTCTCCCTGGTCGCTGTCTGGGGCCGCGTGGTCTTCTCCTGCCAGCCCCGCGCCTCGTCGCGCCTGCCCGTGGTGAGCCCCCGGGCTCCGTGTAGCTCTTGTCCCAGCTCGCGCGGGGCCTCCTCTCTCGCTCGGCTCGCAATCCGATGCGTTTCTCCCTGGCCCCGCTGGGGGGCGGCGCTCGCCGCCGGCGACCCCCGTGGGCATCGCAGTCCGAGAGCTTGAGATCGCCGCGTTCTAAGACCAGTTTATTGGCAAAGGCACGGGTTATTTATCCGTCGGGCTGTCGGCCCTGGGCTGGAGGGGCGTCGAGCAGTCGCGGGCGCCGCGCGCGGTAAACGCGAGGGCCTTCTCGCATGTTTTGGGGTTCGAGAGAGCGTTCTGCTGATGCGATGGCGAGAGCCTGATTTGCTTCGTTGCGCCGTGCGGAATGCTTCCATGAGCGCCATTTCCACGCCAACAGCACAAATAGCAAGAACAATATTTCCATGTCAGTTAATGTGCGCAATGATTTGCTTGATTCGCATCTCTCTCTCGCTCGGCTCGCAATCCAATGCGTTTCTCCCTGGCCCCGCTGGGGGGCGGCGCTCGCCGCCGGCGACCCCCGTGGGCATCGCAGTCCGAGAGCTTGAGATCGCCGCGTTCTAAGACCAGTTTCTTGGCAAAGGCACGGGTTATTTATCCGTCGGGCTGTCGGCCCTTGGCTGGAGGGGCGTCGAGCAGTCCCGGGCGCCGCGCGCGGTAAACGCGAGGGCCTTCTCGCATGTTTTGGGGTTCGAGAGAGCGTTCTGCTGAATGCGATGGCGAGAGCCTGATTTGCTTCGTTGCGCCGCGCGGAATGCTTCCATGAGCGCCAGTTCCACGCCAACAGCACAAATAGCAGGAACAATACTTCCATGTCAGTTAATGTGCGCGATGATTTGCTTGATTCGCATCTGCCCTACTTCTATCCTGCAACCATGGCGTTGCTTCCATTCCTCTTGTCTTCGCGCTGCTACTAGCATCGCAGAAATGTTGTTCGCACACTTCTGGTTGCCGTCGTATTACTACTACTTGAAGTCGTTCTGCGACTGGTATTGCTGCCGTTGCCGCTGCTTCTTCTGCTGGGGCCGCTGGTGCTGCTCAAGTTTGTCGACCTGTTGCGTTACGTTTTTTCTTGTTGTTTGCGGCAACGATCACCATTACAACTATGTGTAGTATTGCAATTACCGCGGCGGCGACGGCGATTCTTATGCATGAGATTTGTACGGCGCCGAGCGCAGCTATGAGTACTGCTAGTCCAAATGCTACCACCACTGTAACTCACATCAATGTTGTTTTTGTTGTTACTACCGCCGCCAGTGCGGCTACTGCCACGCGCGAGACCGACATGTTCCTGCCCGCGGGGACCGGGGCTGACGGCGCGGCGCCACGCGGTTGAAGTGGCCCGCTGAGACCCGCGCTCCTTTTACGCTGCCCCGGACTACTGCGATGGCTTCCCCTGTTATTTCAATGGCCTCTTGCTCTATCTATCGCAGCGGCCTTCCCCGCCGTTGCAACGGCCCCCTCCGGCCGCCCCCGAGGCGCCCCGCCCCCCCCAGCGCAGAAGGCCCAACTCAGGAGTAAAGTAGAGCGGAGCTGAGTAGAGAAGAGCAAGGTATAGTGGAACAGGGCGGATCAGATGCAGAGCGAAGCAGGAGTAGAATAACCCAGGGTGGACTTGAGTCGAGTAGAGAGGGGCAGGGGAAGCGTGGACTTGCGCGGCGCGGGGCAGGTCCAAGCCGAGTCGGGAAAATCTTTTGCAGCGGAAGGCATCGCATCCGAGCAGGGCAGGGCAGCGTCGACGGCGCGGAGCAGCGCGGGGTGCAGCGAAGTGGGTGGAGTAGGAGCCGAGTAGAGTTGATGCCTGTCATCCAGCTGCCTTTTCTAGAGCCCCCCGAAGCTCCCGGGGTGCAGCCCAGAGGACCCCCAAATGCTTCCCAGAGGCGCCGCGATGCCCCTGCGGACCTTCCCCGCTGGACTCCGCCGGGCCCTGCGTGGCCCCGAGACGAAGGGGGGCCCTTCCCATGCGAGCCCCGCAGGGGGCCTGGGCCGGCCCGCCCCTAGCTGGCGGGGGGGCTGGGGCACGGCCCAAACCGGCCCGCTCGCAGACTACTTGGGGGGGGCCGTTCTGACCGTCCGCCCCGGGGCGCCCCGCTGAGCGACGCGCTGCGCCGACGCCTCGGGGGAAGAAAAGGCCCAGCGCCAATTTCGGTGGAGCGCCCCGCTTGGCACCAATGTCAAAACAGTTTCGATTCCGCAATCGCGTCGATCACTCCGCCAGCCCATCCTGCATCGCTGGTGCCACATGTTCGCGCGTTCGCGGCGAGCGAAAAGGAGGGGGGCGAGGCGGCGGGAGAGGGGGGGCGAGGATGAGGAGGAGGTCTCCAGAGGCTTTTGCGTCAACTTGGGGCGAAACCGATCATTGGCAGGGCGCCTCTCTGGAAGTCACTCGGGGACTTCGTGGCGGCGAGTGTCTCGAGGGAGCCTTTTGGGGGCCTCTTGGGGCTTCCGGCGGGCCTCTTGGGGGCCGTCGCGAGGGCCTCCTACGGGCCCTTTTGCGGCCTCTCGGGGGATTCTCGGGGGCTTCTTGGGGGCCTCTTCGGGCCTCGAGGGAATGTCCGTTCGGGTCCGCCGTCTGGGCCCGCTCCTGGAGCCGTCTCTGGGTCCTCTTCGGCCGTCTTGGTGGCCTCTGGGGCTGTCTTGGGGTCCTCTGGGGCCGTTTTGGGCGCTCTTCGAGGCTTCTTGGGCCGCGCTGGGGCGATCCCGGAAGAACCTCGGGCCGTCTTGGAGTGCCGGTAAGACGAAGAGGGCAGAGCGCCAACAATTGTCCAATTGTAAAACCAAAGACAATGATTAATGTTTGCCTTTCCCTGTGGGCCCTCTTGGGAGGTGTCTTGGAGGCCTCTTCGGGCGTCTTGAGGGAGCTTTTGGCTGTCTCGAGGCCATCTCTGGCGTCTTGGATCGCTCTTGGAGCGTCTCGGACCATGCGGGGCCATTTGAAGCGCTCCTGGAGCGCTCTTGGGAGCCTGCTGGGACCTGGCTGGGGCCCGCCTGGGGCCGCGCCGGTGCGCTTTCGCCCGGGGGCCCCCAGCGGCGGTCCCGCGCGCGCGGATTATAAACATTACCAGTTACCGGAGATTTCAGCCCGCCCCTGGCCCGTTGGGCCGGTGAATTTCAGAGACCGGTGAGAATAGTATGCGAAGTTTAAATGAAGATATTTAAGATTAGCGCATCACTTGTTTCTAGGCCTCCTAGATGGGGTCGGAGTAGATGGGGCCGGAGGATCGCATCGCATCGCCGATGCATCGGTGATGCGGCTCAATGCGGAGCCCGATTTCCTCCACGCTGGCGTCGCTGATGCATCGCCGATGCATCGGCGATGCGGCACGATTCTCCGACCCCGTCTACTCCGACCCCATCCAGGAGGCCGTCATTAGTGCTCACTCAGCGCATCACTTGCTCGCGTTAGCGCGCGCCCCCGCTCCCGCCTGGCCGGCGATGAGTGCGCGATTAGTGCGCGAATGGCGTTCAATTTGTGCGCGATTAGTGCGCCATCAGTCCGTCATCAGTGCGCGATTAGGTAGCGATTCCCGCGCGTTGCGCTCGCCATTAGCGCTGCAGCAGCGGGCGAATAGTGTAGAATTCGCGCACGACGAACGATTCCATAATGCGCGATTGCCTCGGAATGATACTGACGCATGGTGGAAGCTTTTTCCTACCCGTGGGTGCGTGGGCTGGAATCCCCTGATCTACTTGCCTCTCGCGAACGTATGCGAGGCATTCTCGAAGTCGATCGTGCCGTCCAGAAATCCTGCGCCCTCCTCATAGGCGGCGATGTGGGCCGCCGTGCATTGGAAGCAATGCAGGGGCCAGCGTTAATCCAGATGTCGTGGAACTACTGGCCCCTGCGGCAATATTCCTCGGCCAGCTGATTCGCGCCTTCCACGGCGCGGCGGGCAAATGAATCGCCGCGCCGGCGCGAGAAAGGCCATGAACCGCGCCACTCATGGTAGGCGCCCCCGCAAGCTTGGCCCAGAGCCCGGTCGTTGGCCCTTCCTCTGGATGCGCGCGTTGAGGAAAACCTTAAATGTCATCTTCGCTCCATGCCCGCTCCTCTCCGCGCTCGTGCAGCTGCCCCTCGAGATCATCCAATGCTTGGTCCAGGAGTTCTTCGCCTCGCGGCTGCTTGGCAGGGGCGCCGCAGCGGCCGCCGTCCGACGACCCCCCGAAGCGTATCCGATTCTCCGGTGGAAAGACTTTTGGGCGAGGTCGTGAGAGCTGGTCGCGGGGGCCGCAGGATCTGCCTTGGCCACAGCAGTTAATTGTTAATGGGAAGTGCGTTCGTTAGTGCTCTCACCTTTCTCGCAGCGCAAGTGTTCAGCGCCGGGGCCGCGCATTCGCGCCTCGGCGCATCTTCCCAGTCGCGCGTGGCGCGCGCGGGAAACTCCCAGACGCGCGCCTTGCTCGGTTGCGACCAGGGCGGCGTTGGCATTGGCGCCCAGTTGGCCGTGGCGGGCACCCTCCGAGCCATGGCCGAGCATTTGCGCTCCGTCATGTGGCGCTTTTTTCGGCCGACGAGCGTTGTCGTGCCTGATGTTCTTGGCGGGGCGCGAGCGGCCTGAGCTGTAGATTCCGTTGTGCGTGTTTCGCCGGTTCTTTTGCCCGCGCTATTGGACTTGCTGCCAGAGCGCCCAGGCGCCCCGCTGCACGCGCGCCGCGCGGGGCCCCTTGGAATCGCGTTGAGAGGTGCCCTAGCGCGGCGACGAGGGCCGCGCGTCGGTCCGCACGTGCTCGAGCAAAGACGCCAGTGCAGTTTGCGTTTTCACCGTTTGGTCCCGCTCAGCGCAGTGAGGAAGCTCGCTAGGAAGTGGCACCCATGAGAGCTGCAGTCGTAATTATTCGCGCGAGTGGCCAATCTGACATGCGCTTGGCACGCGTGCATGCTCCGCCTGCCTTCGCGCGCGCGCCCCCGCCACATTGGGTGCAGCCACGTCGCTGAAACAGGACAAGTTGGGTCTCGGGAGAGCCTGTGGCTTTCGGGCCGCTCCTGTTTGAGCTGGGGAGCTACGCGTGCACCCGTCACATGGGGCACAGTCAAATCGCTGCAGTCAGGACCACCTGGAGCACAGGATGGGCCCTGGTTTTCGGGCACTTTGGTCGGGGAGCCGATTCATGACCGAGGCTCGCCGTGGCCGGACGAGCCTCTTCGCTCCTCATTCGTCGTTCTTTATGGTAGCTTGACGCTTGCCGCCGCTGCCGCCGCCGCCGCCGTTGCCGTCGTCGTCCTCGTCCTCGTCCTCGTCCTCGTCCTCGTCCTCGTCCTCTTCCTCGTCCTCGTCCTCGTCCTCGTCGTCGTCATCGTCGTCGTCCTCGTCGTCGTCGTTGTCGTCGTCGTCGTCGTCGTCGTCGTCGTCGTCTTCGTCGTCGCCTTCCAGCGCGTGCCTGGCACGTCCTTTCCTCAGTAGGGGCTTCGGGGCATGGGGCTCCCTGGGCGAGCAGGCCAGCCGTCCGCCAGAATGGGAGGCCCCGCCACGGGGCCCAGCCCGCGCGCGATGCCCCCCCGAAAAAACAGGCAGTCGGGGGTTGTCAGGGAAGTCGGCAGGGCGCGCGCTAACCAGTAACGAAATCTTTTTTTTTCTCCACCGCATCATCATGGTCACCACCATCACCCTTAGCACCATCATCATCACCATCAGCATCATCAGCAGCATCACCATCAGCAGTATCATCATCACCCGCATCATCACCACAATCGATCCTCGATCCTCACTCCTCCTACCCCTCTTCCTCCTCTTTGGATCCTCCCACCCTTTTCCTCCCCCTCCGCCTCTTCCTCCTCCTCCTCCTCCTCCTCCTCCTCCTCCTCCTCCTCCTCCCCTTTCGCCTCCTTCTCATTTTCCTCCGCCTCCTCCTCCTCCTCCTCCCCCTCCATAGGGTACCCGAACTCCTCTTCCTCCTCCTCCTCGTCCTCCTCCTCCTCTTCGTCCTCCTTCTCCTCCTCCTCGTCCTCCTCCTCCTCGTCCTCCTCCTCCTCCTCCTCCTCCTCCTCCTCCATAGAGCCTTGGACTTCAGCAGCAGTTAATCCAATTAATCCTCCTCCTCCTCCTCGTCCTCCTCCTCCCCCTCCTCCTCCTTCTCCTCCTCCTCCTCGATCTTCTTCGACCCTTGACGAGACCAGAACAGTCGCGGCGCAGCTCGGTGTGCCAGCCAGGCCCCCCTGGCAAACCCCGGCGGCGCCTAGCCGAAAGTGGTGTCGGCTTTCGCTCGCCGTAGCAGGGCGCCTACTGGCCCCGTTCAGCGACGACGGAGCGTGAGTTGGGCAGGGCGCGGACCAGGATGCTGTCAAAATCCGTACATTCGGACTGAGGTATAGGATCAAGGTCGATTCGGGGAGGGTGCCTCAGTGTTCTTTGTGTTTGTTGGATGTTCTTCTGCATCCTGGGGGAGGGTACCCTCGAATGCTCTTCATTCTAGCCGGCGGGGATTCTCATGTTCTCGCTTGATGTTTTCATATTATAGGTCCGATTGTCCCCAGATGCCTTGATGCGACCGTGTTGAAACGCAACACGTGCCGTGTTCAAACTTCCGTGGTAACGCGCTGCGTATTGGCTCCACGTTTAATCGAACTTATCGCGCCAGGCCTACGTTTTCAATCTAGGCGTTAAGCTCCGTGTCGACACGCTATGGGCTGCGTTTTGCGTATCGGGGCTGCTAAACATCCATAGTAAAGATACGCTGCTTCATCAGACTGCCCTTGCATCCCTGCTTTTGCGGCCCGTCCTGAGTCACTGGTGACGTCCAAGGAGCTCTAAATTGTAAATGAGACTTCGAGGGTCTTGCATCCCTGCTTTGAATTTCGACTGTACGGTGTGGGCGTTGCTAAGGGATGTGCCCAGGAGTCCTCAGACCCTAGAAGATTATCTACCCGATGAGGGCGGCGGTGATAGCCGTGGCCAAGCCTCAATTGGTATTCCACAAGGTTTTCTGACACTGGACTCTTTATCCGATGGTTCCTTCTCCACAAGGCGATCGCTGGCAGGGCCGAGAGAGCCGCCATCGCGGCATTGGTGGAGAGGAGCGGCTCTTGAATTTGTTGTCCTTTGCATGCAAGTTTGGTTGGGCACGCGGAGAGACAAAAGATTCCGTCGCCGCGGTTAAGTCGTTCCAGAGCGTTCCCTAACGCTGTTAGAGAGTTCCAGGGCGCGCTGGAACCGCCGCAGCGCCTGATATGTCCTCCAGAACTGTTGGATCTCGGAGACTCCCGATTTGTGCCGGTTCGATGTTGTCCCAGTCCTGGCCTCGTTTTATTGAGGGGGCGATAGGCGCAGGGGCGGCCCCCAATCGCCCAGTCGTCGTCGATAGGGGCTTGATAGCCGACCTCGCCCAGGAATGTGCGGACTCGCTATCGGGGGCCAATGGCCGATTCGCCAACCTATCGCCGATTCCAGTTCGACGTTTCCCTCTTGAGCCCGCCCCCCCTCATCGCTGACCCAAGGAGCGAAGACGAGGGAGCCGCTCCATGGGGCGATGGCTCTGCGTGTGGCCATCGCTGCAGCGGGAGCTGCGTTTGCGCTGGGGCTCACTGAAGGTAAAGAGCTCACTGAGGGCAAACAACAGCATCGCTCAGGCAGCGCATTGATGCCAATACTGTGGGCCTTCAAAAACGTTCGCCCTCTGTGAGCTCGGTGGGGGCAAGTGCTTGCCTTCAGTGGGTGCGGCCGGCGCTGCGGAGAGAGCATCGTTCCATTGGGCGGGAACTCCATGGGAACATTGAAACGTGGCCAATCCGCCGGCATGAGTGCCACTGCTGCTCGCTTGCGAATGCAAGGGTGCGGCCAGAGCCGCGGCGAGAGCGTCGTTCCGTTGGGTGGAGGTTTTAATGGAAATCGCAAAATGTGGCCATCGCAGGAGCACGCCTTGTGAAGGGCAGAGAACGCTCTGAATATAAGCAACATGTCGACAACCATTGCTCGGGAAGTCTTGTGCGCAGAAACCAGTGTGAGAATTGGGCGGGGGAAAGCAAAGAGACCAGTGGAAAGGGGAGAGAAGTGCTCATATTCACTCGAAGGAGGGGATGACGACGACGACGATGACGAGGATAAGAGACGGCGAGGAGGAAGAGAAGTGGAAGAGGGAAAGGAGGAGGACGAGGAGGACGGAAAAGAAAAGGAATAATGAGAGGAGGAAGAGGGGAGGCAGGAGGAGGAGAAGGAAGAGTAAGAAAAAGACGAAGAGGGCGGCAGTGGCAAGCTAGGTGCGCTCGCGCTATATCTGACATCCGATCCTTTCCTTTCATCCCTTCATACTGCGTTGAGTTGCCTCTATTCGTGGACGCATGTCATAGCCGACCTGGAACTCCGAAACATACCCAATTGCGTTTTGCGCAATAGAGGAAGCTGCGTTCAAGCTGCGCATATAGCTGCAATAGGCAGCGCATGTACATAGTACAGGCGCTGTCTTCCCCCCCACCTCCACTGCCTCACCGGCGCTAGCCTCAACGTCGGCACCTTCGCCAGCGCTGACGCCAGCACTGACGCCAGCATCAACGCCTGCACCTACGCCAGCACCACCGCCAGCTCCTCCACCAGCGCCGACGTCAGCCCCTACGCCAGCACCACCGCATGCGCCTAACAACACCAGGGCGCCGGTGAGCTGACCAGCTGACCGGTACGCGCCAGCATCAACACTAACGCTGGCGCTTTCGCCAGGGCCGACGCAAGCACCGACGCCAGCATCAAGGCCTGCGCCCTCGCAGGCATCAACGCCGGTGCGTACAACAGCGCCGACGTCAGCCCCTACGACAACACCAATGCCCGCGCCTACGCCGACACCGACGCCGGCGCACTGGTGAGCTGACCAAGTGACCGGTGCACACCGGCGCCCGCACCAACGCCAGCACCGCGCCGGCGCCGACGCCGGCACCGTCGCCAGCTTCAACGCCTTCGCCTACGCCGGCACCAACGTCAGCGCCTCCGTCGGCGCAACGATGAGCTGAGGAACGATGGGGATGAGCAGATATCCAGCTCGATGGAGTTGAGCACTCCCACGGTGTCCATCACGACGGAGCTTAACACCTTCTTCGACGTGGCTGTCCTAGTCTTCATCTTCGTGGAATCTCTGATCAAGATCTGACGTAGCCATCTCACTGTCCTGTCATAGAGGCCAGTCAGGCGGTAAGCTCTCTGGGCAGCCGGAGCTTTCCGCTTCCCCTGGTCCTCTTCCCCCTCCTTTTTTTCTGCAAGAGAGAACATGTTGCCACCCCAAGGGTGCGCCCACTCTGCCGCGTCCCGCCCCTACGTGGTAGGACTCGGGCCGGCCTTGCTGGGGTCACCCAGGCTGATGTCTGATCGCACCGCTGGCGAGTTCGGTTTCCTCCCTCCTCCCTTCTCCTTCCTCCTCCCCTCCTTCCTTCCGCCCCCTTTGGATTGCTCGTGCTCGCGAGGGTTACTGTGCGGGTGCCGTCTCCCTGGGTCGGCCTACGCGCGCGCGCGAGTTTCTGTTAGGGCGTGTTCTCTTTCCTCGTCCTCCTCCTCCTCCTCCTCCTCGTCCGCGCTCCCTCCTCTTCCTACTCCTCCGGGGCATCTGTGTGCGAATATCAGAATGTGTTGCCATTCGACGTTTAACCTGCCAGTCTTGGACACATGCCCGGGCAATAATTGCCACGGGTCGCGCTTGCCTGTCCCGGCCGCGTGGCCGTTGCAGTCTCGCGGTGTTTTTTGCGCGCTGACACTTCGGGGGATATATAGCGCCAGTAATGTTGAGGTAGAAGTGGGAGCAAGCTGCTTTAACAGCTGTAACGCCGGTTTGGGCGCAAACTGCTTTAACAGTTTTAACGCAGGCTGTGTCGCAATTGCTTTGGCTGGAGTCATCGTGCTTTGCCAGAAAAGACATGGGACGAGGAGAAGGAGGAGAAGGAGGAGGAGGAGGACGTGGCAGATGGGCAGGAGGATGAGCAGGATGACAGGGAGGCTGAGGCTGAGGGAGAAGGGCGAGGACGAACAGCAGCAGCAGCAGGAACTTGAGTGGAAGGATTGGGAGGATCAGGAGGAGCTTGGGGGGCGGAGAAGAACAAATGAGGGAGCGACGACGATGAAAAAAGACTCGGTTCCAGAAGAGTAGCCCGCGTTGGGACGAGAACGCCATTCTAGACGACGGGAACACAGCGCCGATATGATAATGAGACCCGCGTTGCAGTGGGAGCACCATTATGACGCACCGAACACAATCGGATCGAACGCATGTCGGGCAAGACAATGTTTGAAAGCTTGCGCGCAGGAAAAACACTACGCGGAGTGGGCCGAGCATCTCCCGCACAGAGCCAGGGGAAGGATGAGAGTAGTATTCAGAATGTGCAATTGTTCGGCAGCGAGCGAGTGGGAGAAATAAGACGGGACGGGCCTTCTCAAAAGGCTCGGAAGCCCCCTGGCCTGCCGAGAAGTTCTCCAAACCTTCCGCGAAGACACCGAACACTTTTCGGAAGGCACGAGGGTTTCTGAGGAGTCCCGCCGCCTTCTGAGAAGGTTTTCCCCTTTTCACTTCCCCCCTCGCTGGCCGCTCAATTGTGGAGGACGGAAAAGAGGAGGGAAAGGAGGAAGAGCAGGGCAGGAGGAGGAGGAGGCTACCGTCCTCCTCCCCCTCCTCCCTCGTGGCATCGCTCAAACGTGTGCATTTTCTTGATAAGGGGACCGTCGAGGAGCGCGTTGGGCGACCATGAGAGAAAACACAGACCAACAACATGCACGCTCGAAGCCGACAAACATGTACGGGGAGTGGGCGTCCGAGCGATGGCCAGCCCTGGGAGAGGGCAGGCCTGGGCCAGCAGCCCCACGGCTGTATCAACAGCTGCCGCACCGGGGCGGACCGCGCTCTCTCTTTCTCTCCTTCACGCCCTGCTGCTGCGCTGGTCGCCGTCGGTTCTCTGCGTCGTCGCTGTCGTCGGGGGGGGGCGGGGGGGGGAGGTCGGGTGGGACGAAGGCTTGGGGACGGGGACAGTGGGGGTGCGGACTCCCCCTTTCTGGCGCCCCGCGCTGCGTCGGTCGCCGTCGGTTCTCCCTTCGGCGTCGCTGTCGTTGGGGGTGGCGGGTGGACAGGTCGGGTCGGAGGAAGGGCCTGGCATCGCTCGGTCATGTGCATGTTGCTCTCGGCGAGACCGTCGAGGAGCATCCTGGATCATCGAGGAACAAGAACCACACGCACGAGACCGAACAATGCACGGGGGATGGACCTGGACGTCCGAGCGATGGCAAATGCTGCGTCGGTCGCCGTCGGTTCTCTCTTCGTCGTCGCTGTCGTCGGGGGGGCAAGGGGGCAGGTCGGGTCGGACGAAGGGGGGGGGGAATGGCGACGGGGGAGGGCTCGTCGGCGGCGAGCGAGGGGGGGAAGCGAGAAGGAGAAGGCCCTCACAGAAGGCGGCGGGGCTTCTCGGAAGCCCTCGCGCCTTCTGAGTGAGAGTTGTCTTACGTTTTCGGGAAAGGCTTTGAACATTTTCTCCAAGGAAGGCCAGGGGACTTCCGAGCCTTCTGAGAAGGCCCTCCCTTTCTAACTCCCCCCCTAGGCTCACCACCGCCGGAATATGCCGCATGTCTGTAGCTGGTTTCGGCACCGCCGCCTAGCGCCGTCCTGTCGCCAGGGAGATCGAGTACAGTCGGACCGAGGTATAAGATCGAGGTCGGTTCGGGGAGGGGACCCTCATGTTCATCGTGTTTGTTTGACGCTCTTGTTCATCCTGGGGAGGGTACCCTTGGATGCTCTGTTTGGTATGGAGGACGGAGGGTCTCATGTTCTTAAATCGTGTTCTTCTGGCCTAGGTCCGACTGTACACGTGAGCTGGTTCGCAAACCCTTGTGTCCTATCCTCCCCGTTCGTCCGACCCGATCGGGGGGTGGAGCACTGGGGGAGGAGTTTATCCCTGTACTCGGCTCTTTTCGCTGCCCGCCTCTATTATACTTGGGTGCCTCGCATCAGGATTGGCAGCAAGTTCCTGGTGTCTTCAGGATGCGGGCGAGCGAGCGAGGGGATGTGGGGACAGTTCTTGTCCCCGGCAAGGGCTCTTGCCCAGGGTTTTGTTTCAGCCGGCAGGCCTTTAGCCCTAGACCAGAGAGGTAACGAGCAGGTGGCGTCGGATCTGGGCGCATAGAAATACGTGCGCGCAGAGGGTGGGTATCCAACATGCGTTTCGGCACGCACGCGTCGGGCACGTGTTTTCAAAAGTTTCTGGCGCCAACGGGACTACAGCTGGGATGTCAAGCATGTGGTCGTCGGAGTCTTTCCATTTCCCAAACAGTGCTGTAGCACTAGGGGCTCTGACGTCTTCTCTAAGGAACTGAGCCTGGCTGGCGGTCTGGCGGTTTCGTGCTCGCCGTCGCCGCCCCGTCGCCGCCTAGTCGCCGCCTAGCTTTATCGCGGCCGCGACGGTCGCGCCAAGCTAGTTGGCCGCTCTGCGCGCGAGCTCGCGCGCGCTAGCGCGGCCGCTGCGATGCGCCAGCCAGCGTTCAGCAGACATCGCAATCGCCGCCGCGGTGGTTGTACAAATCAACTTGCGGGTGGGCGGGTGGGATGATTGCGCGAGCAGTCGGGTTGACAACGCCAATTTCGGCAAGGTGACTTCATTCCCCGTTGCTAAACGAGTATTTGGGCTGACCCCCCCAGAATTCACGGTTCATCTGTCCGTATTGCATGTTGCATGTAATTTTGCCCCATCGCCCACCCTACGTATGAATTCGTATCATCCCAGGCAGGCCAGTATCCGCCCTCGCCCCTCATCCCCTGAAAAATACGATGCGCGCCCTCGTCTATCACAAACCAGGAATGTTCACGGGTCCTTTGCAACAGTGGGACGAAGTGTACGTGCGCGTCGTCTCGCGCGCGTGCCGAAATCTTTGAATAAACCATAGGCTCCGTAAGGATGTCAAGATCGAATGTCCCGAACATATAAAACAGAACATCTTTCGCACCACGGATTTCCAGGATAAGTTTGCGCTCGGGCTCTTGCGAATACGTAGGGAAAACGTCGGGTTTCGACATGTTCATCACTTGCTACTAAGCGGGCCTCTCGCGCGCGCATTTTGGAATCGCTCGAGCGCCCTTGCGCGCGTGCTGTCGCAAGAACCCCTTACAGCAAACATAACGAAGTGCACGCGCGCGCGTCGTCGCGTGCTCTTGCCGAAATCCGTCAAACCCGATTGGTTTCGTAATGATTTCAAAGTTGAGTGCCCCGGCCGCAAATATTTTTTGATTCAACATCAGTGATCAAACATGCTTGCGCTCGCGCTGCTGCGAACCGTTTAGAAAGTCATAGGTGTTTCTTTTTCCCCAACACTTTCATTAACTTCGGTCACACGGGCCCCTCCCGCCGCACGTCGAAATCATTCGAACGCCCTTGCGCGCGAACTGGTGGGGGGGGCAGGGTCCGCGTCTAACAACAAAGCGGGCAACTCTCGCGCGTCGACCGCGCGCGCATGTCGAACTCCCTCCAAACCTCCATCGCCGACGCATAGGCGCCGTCATCGTCGTCGGCCTGATCAGCATCGGCGCCGTCATTGGCCTTGCCGTCGTCGTAGTCATCGTCACCAGCCTCGCTACCATCAGCATGGCGTCCATCGTCGCCGCCGCTGCCATGATAGCGCGCCCGCTCAAGTGGCCGACTCGCATTGAAATGCCCAGTGGGAAGTGCCCAGCGGTCAGTGCCACCGCGACCGCGTCGGTAGCGCAGAACTATCTAACCGCTGCCCGCGCCAGCATGCGCGGGCTAGCGCGGCCGCACAGATGCACCAGCCAATTCCAAGCTATCATCGCAATCGCCGCCGCATGCGTTTTGCGAACCAAACTGCGGGTGGGTGGATGGGATGTCTGCGCGAGCACTGGACTGGACAATGCTTTGCGAACAGAAACTATTTCTCTTCTCCCGAGGGGCATTTTCAATCCCCCCTGGAATTCGCCGCTCCCCTGCTTTCGTGTGTCAATTGACATGTGTTTCTTCTCCATCGTCCATCCTAACTATCAGCGCGCGCCATCCCAGCCAGGCCGGCATCGCCCCCCTTTCATCTCTCGCAGGAGTTATTCTGCGCGCGCACTCGTTTATCAACAAACAATAATTTCCATCAGTCCTTTGCAGCAGTGGGACGAAGTGCGCGCGTGCGCGTCGTCGCGCGCGCGTATTGTAATCTTTCAAACGCGCCAGGTTGTGTCCGGATTTCAACATAAAGCGCCACGAAAACAAATTGAAAGACATGGTTTCGCAACGAGGAATTTCAAAAACAACTTGCGCTCGCGCTCTTGAAGATTCTCCAGAAAACAATATGTCTTTCATCATTTTCATACAATGTCACCACACGGGCCTCTCGAGCGCGCGTGTCGGAATCGTTCGAACGCCCATGCGCGCGTGCTGTCGCAAAAACCTTCTACAAGAAACAGAAAGAAGAGCACGCGCGCGCGTCGTCACAGACGAGGCCGGAATAGTTCAAAACCTTGGGTTCCGTAGGGTTTTCAAACCGAGTGTCCCGAACATCTCTCTCTCGCTCTCTTTCTCTATCCACTCTCTCTCTCTCTTTCTTTCTTTCTTTCTCTCTCTCTCTCTCTCTCTCTCTTTCTCTCTCTCTCTCTCTCTCTATATATATATATCGTTCTCTTCCTCTTCCTATATCTACATATATATATCTATATTTACACACGCGTGATTGTATAAACACATGGAATTGCAGCATCTGCTGTCAAAGAACTGCGCGCGATTTTGTTCGTTGTTTTTACAACAAATGGTTATGTAACGTTGTCCCAAATTCTGGCAGCCCAACCTTTCGTGCCGCGTGTCGAACTCATTCGCACGCCCTTGCGAGCGTACTCGGGGGGGGCGCAATCCGTGTCAAACCATAGCACGCGGACCACTCGCGCGCGTCGGCCGCGCGCGCATGCCGAACCTTGTCCAAAACTTCATCACCCGCGCGAGGACATCGTCGTCGTTCTCGGCAGGCGTGATCAACGTCGGCGCCGTCATTCGCCTTGCCGTCGCCATCGCCACCATCGTCACCATCATCACTACTCTAGTCATCGTAACTACCGTTGTCGGCGCCGCCATGATACCGAGTCCGCCCAAGCGGCCGGCTCGCACTGGAATGTCCGCTGGGAAGTGCCCGGCGGTCAGCGCCACCGCGGCCGCGTCGGCCACGCCGCACTAGCTGGCCGTTGCGCGCGCGAGCATGCTCGGGCTAGCGCGGCCGCGGAGATGCAACAGCCAACCCGTCGCATGGGTTTCCCAAACGAAGTTGCGGGTGGGTTGGTGGGGTGATTGCGCGAGCAGTCGGGTCGACGAATCACTGCGAGCGTTGGTGAATTTTTCGTTCAAGATGCATTGGTTCTACCACCCTTTCCCCCCGAACTTCTCGTTTCACCGGGAACCTATGCAAAACGCATATGAGCCTGACCCAATTTCCATCCTACCTGTGAAATCATTCTATCCCAGCTAGGCCAGCATCGGGCCCCCCCCTCGGTTCATTTGCAACAAAAAAGATGTCAAAGTCGAGTGTCCGAAACATATTTCGTTTCAGCAAAAGCGTGCGCGTGATTGCGAATTCTTAACAAAACCATGCGTTTGTTCAATTCTATCATAGAGTGCTACCAGACGGGCTTCGCGCGCGCACATGTCGAAATCGTTCGAACGCCCTTGCGCGCGTGCTGGGGTGGCACGATCCGTGTCAAATAATACCATGCGTCACCTTCGCGCGTATGCCGCGCGCGCATCTCGAATTCTTTCCAACAGAACTTTCACCGCCGCGAAGACGCCGTCATCGTCGTCGGCGTGATCAGCGTCGGCGCCGTCATATGCTGCCCCGCCGTCGCTGTCAGCATCGCCACCAGCATCGCAACTATCATCATCGTGTCTACTGTTGTCGACGTTGCCAAAATACCGCGCCCGCCCAAGTCGCCGACTCGCAGTGAAGTGCCCGTTGGGAAGTGGCCAGCGGTCAGCGCCACCGTGGCCGCGTCGGTCGCGCGCGCCAAAATATGGCCGCTGCGCGCGCGAGCATGCGCGGGCTAGCGCGACCGCAGAAGTGCACCCGCCAACTCCCAGCACTCATCGCAATATCTCCCGCATGGGTTTTGCAAACCAAGTTGCGGGTCGGTGGGTGGGATGATTGCGTGAGTTGTGGAGGTGGCAGCTTCAAGTTCGGCAAATGAATTGCGCCGCGTCGGTTGCATTCAAGTATATTGCAACGCGTAGTTTGCATTACGCAGGTTGCACCACGACTGGCATCATATTGCACAGCATAGAACGCACCATACATTTTGCGTCACGTATCGATTGGCCTTCGGCCCACCCCGCCTCGCGCGCGCGCGTGTCGAAATCAATCGAACGCTTTTGCGCACGTGCTTGGGGGGGAGGGCGCGGTCCCCGGCAAATAACGCCATGCGGGCCCCTCGCGCCAATCGGCCGCGCGGACATGTCAAACTCTTTCCTCAACCTTCATCACCGACACGTGGGCATTTTTGTCGTCATCGGCGTGATCAGCATCGGCGCCGTTATTGGCCATTGGCCTTGCCGTCGAGCTCGTCATCGCCGCAACCAGCATCAGTGTAATCATAATCGTGTGTTGCCGTCGATGTAGCCATGGTGCCGCGCCTGCTCGAGCCACCGACTCGCGCTGCAGTGCCCGCGCGTCAGCGCGGCTTGCGAAACGCGCTGTGGAACCCCCAGCGGCCAGCGCCACCGCGGCCGCGCCAGTCGCCCCGCGAGCAGTGGAGTTGATAACGCGTTGCGGACAAAAACTAATTGCACCACGTAAAATGTAACACGTATATTGCACAACTCAAACTGCACAACATGAGTTGCAAATCGTAGATTGCACACCATTGGTTGCGCCAAGTAGCTTGCACCACAGCTATTGGCCCACCTACATTGCACAACCCACGCCGCTAGAAACACTTTGTATGGGGCCCACGCTGGCTAACACGCAAAACATCGCGCACAGAGAAAAAGGTATCCAATGTGCGCGTGATGCGCGCGCATTTTGAGTTTTCGCAGGTCCACGTCCCGCTGGTGATGTCGAAATATTGTCGTCGAGATGCCCGCGCGTTAAAAATCTGTGCGCGGAGGGGGGTATCCAACAAACCTTTCGCGTGCACAAGGAGGAAATCGAACATGCGGTCGCCGGATTCCTCACATGCGCAAATACGTGCACAAAGGAGGGTCGAACATGCGTCTGGCGAGTGCGAATTTGGTACGTCCGTCCGTGTGCCCAGACACCCCGAAGGAATTGTCGATCATGCGGTCGGTGAATTCATCGCGCGTGCAAGTACGCGCGTGGAAAGGGGTACCCAATATACATTCGTCACGCGTGTTTTTGAAACGTGCGTTCATGCGCCTGGGCCCCCATGCCGCTTTCGTTCCCGCTCGCTCTGCTTGTTGTTTTTCGACGGTCCTTTGGGTTGGCTAGCGTTCTTTCTGAATTACACATGAGGTATCAAATCCGTCCTGTGTGTGCCCCGCCTGGCCTGGTCTCCGCCAAGTGGTGCCACTAGCTGGTCGGAGAGACAAAATGTGCATGATGTCCTGTACGTGTTTGTGCGCGGACTGCGTTTGCATGGGACTCTCTTGGGCCGTCCTGGGGACCTCTTGGTCGTCTGGGAGGTCTCTTGCGGCCGTATTTCGGTCGTCGAGGCGCCCTCTAAGGCCGTCTTCGGCCCCTCCGGAGGCCCTCTTGGGCCAGCTTGGGGCTCTCTTTGGGCCGTCTAGGGGCCCTCTTGGGCCGGCTTGGGGCCATCTTGGAGGCCTCCAGGACCATGTGGAGCTGCAGGAAGCCCGACAAGGTGAAGACGCCCAAATCTCTGAAAACTTCCAGACGATCTGTGATTTGGGTTCCTTCGGGCTCTATTGGTAGTTCTCTCGTGGCACTTTGTCTTGAGGCTACTTTGGGGTCATGTTAGAGGCATCGTGGGCCGTCCAGGCGGCCTTGTTTGCTTGCCTCGGCCTTCATGAAAGTTCGGGAGCCCGGTTCCATCGCTTCTTACGAGGGAACGTGGCCTCGGCAGTGCGGGTCCATGGTTTTGTCCGAAGGATCGTGACCTTGGGAGAGCGGGCCCATAGTGTCTTGAGAGGGGCCGTGACCTCGGGAAGCGGGGCGATGCACGCGCGCAAGTGCGGATAGAAGCCTCATCGAACAGCATTCACGTGCCACGTCTCCACGTGCCCGGGGGACACATTCGATTACGCCTCCACGTGCCAGGGGCCAGGGGCAATGTGTCTTTCCCTCTCTCGCTCTCTCTCTCGCTCTCTCTCTCTCTCTCTCGCTCGGGGGGGGGTCGAGGGGAAGGGCAGCCTCCAGCACCCGGGGGGGGGCAACCAGGCCTGGGCAGGGCAGCTGGCGGCGAACCCCTGGTGCCAAACCGCACCCGCCCGCGCGCGGCAGCAACGCCAGAGTTTTTGGAGGCGAGGCTGAGGAGGAGGAAGAGGAGCGGAGGGGACAACAGCAGCGTCGGCCAGGCGGAGGGGGGCAGGAAAGAGGGGGGCGGGTGCGGGGGCGGATGTGGTGGGAGCAGTTGTCGCGGCGGTGGTCGTGGAGGTCGCAGTCGCCTTGGTGGTGGTCGTGACGGTCGTCAAGTTGTAGTGGTGGAGGCGGTGGTTATGGTCGTAGGCATCGTGGTGTCGTCAAGGCGGTGGTCGCAGTGGTCGTGATAGTCGTGGCGGTCGTGGTCCGCGGACACATCCAAAACCTGGAAAACATTCGGGACGTGCCATGTGCACGTATCCCCTAAGGCCTAGACAGCCGATGATACTGCCACAACAATCACGCGAGGACGCGGGGAGAGGAGGAGGAGGAGGAAGAGAAACAGGGAAGGAGAATGCAAGTGGAAGCCGAGACCGAGTGTGACGGTCCAGGAGTGCTTGACGTCCGATGCCCTCCTCTGTTGCCATCTCCCGGTCCTCGTCTATCTCCTCCTCGACTCCTCCTTCCCCTCCGCCTCCTTGGAGTCGAAAGTGTGTACGGCAGTTTGCTGGTTTGGTCTCGTGGCGAATCCGGTGGAATAGAGTGTTGGTGCTTTTGTTGTCCGCTAAGGGGGGCAAGATTTGTCCGCCCGGCGCTGGGCCAGCAGCTGTCGGCAATGTAGTTGTAGCCTTTGTGGATCGCCTCAAGCATACAACTTTTTAGCATTGCTTGTCTGCCTGTGTGGAGTGCATTCCGGCTGTGCATCGTCTCCCCCCACGCCCTGCGGGGTGATCTCCTCCCTTGTTCCGTCCAAAAGAAAAGTCGTGGCGGTCGTGGTGGAGGAAGTGGTGGTTGTGGTCGTGGTGGTGGGCGTCGTAGCGGTGGCGGCGTCGTCGCTGTGGTCGTGGAGATGGTCGACGTGGTCTCTCTCTCTCTCTCTCTCTCTTTCTCGTTATCTTGTTTATTTCTCTCTCTCTCTCTGTATATGTATGTAAATGCAGTTGCATGTTCATGCGCATATCTCTCTACACACATATATTTATATGCATCATTGAATCGTAGATCTGCTTATATATGTAGAGAGAGGGCAAGAAAGAGAGAGCTCCCCCTCGTAGAGACCCATGGCCACCAAATCTTATGCCTCCAAGTGTTTAGGGGGACATCGATCCCACGGACCCGTGCGGGACACAGGTCGAGGCAAGCTAAGGTCCAGCTCAGCCCAGTTCAGCCCTGGCAATTCCAGCCCAGCTCAGCCCAGCTGTGTCCAGTTCAGCTCAGCATGTTCCGCTCCGGTCCGCGCCGGTCCAACTCAGCCTAGCTCAGCTTTGCTCCGTCGGGCTTAGCCCAGCCGAGGCCAGCCCTCTCCAGATCAGTCCAGCTCAGCCAAGCTCACGCCATCTCAGCCCAGCTCCGTTTACCCTGTCCAGGCCAATCCACTTCACCCTGTACGCACATATGTACCTGCAAAAGTACATGTATGTATGCGCTGGTCCTGCTCAAATCATGTCGACCCAGCGAAGTTCAGCCATGCCCAGCTCCCCCACTCCGAGCGCAGCCCAGCACAGCCCAATATCAGTTCAACCCAGCATATCACAACCCATTCTCACTGCTGCGGCCCAGGTCAGTCTCTGCAGCCATCTCGCCTCTAGAAACGATCGATTTGGGTTGTTTTGGCACAGATCCTCCTGCTGCTCCGCCGGACGTTTCCACCCATGGTGCGCCTCACAAGTGTCTTGCTGCTGCTCGTCATCGGCACTGCTGCGCAGCATAGCAAGAAGGGGGTGTGCAACGTGGACACAGGTGGCACCTGCAGGGTCTTCGGCTGCAACGATTGGCGGGGTGGCGCCAAGTGCGACAAGGAGGCGGATCACAAGTGCATGTGCCCGCCGGGGAAGTGCTCGTCGAAGGATGGCATCTGCGTCGAGGAGGACAAGCATGCAGCCAGCCAGTACGACGTGAACACTGGATCAACTTGTGACCCAATCTTGGGTTTTTGGGGATGCTCGGCTGATCTGGGGCCAACCGACTGCGTCGCTGGGAAGTGCCTCTGCGAGGCCGGAAAGTTCTACATCTGCCACGAAGTGCCCGACACAGAGGGTCAGAGAACGATGTCTGGTTGCTCGAAAGAGTGCAAGTGCCAGAAGCCAAGCGATTGGGGCAGCAAGGCACAGTGCGTCCCCAAGAATCCATGTGCCTGCGGCAAATTCCGCCGCTGTGCCAGCGCAGCAGCGCAGCAGGAAGGAGGCTGGTGCTTCAGAACCGGGCCAGTTCAGTGCTCTGTGTTAACTGGCGCGGGTCCTGATCGCCCTCTCATTGTCTTCCTTCCTCATCCTTTACCTCGTCCTCACACTTCGTCCCCGTTGGAGGCACTTTGTAGACTGATTGGGGCCCTCTTCGGGGCTTGTTGGGCTCTCCTGGGTGCCTCTTGAGGCGCTGGGGTCCGTTGCGGGTCCGTCGAGGGTATCGGGGTTGTCGTGAGCGCGATGCTTCACGGGGCTCTGCTGAAAAGGCTCATCTTAAGGACGACTGTGTGGGTCCTGGAGCCGTCTTGACGCCCTCGTGGGTCGTCTTGGGGGCGCTCTCGCGCAATACTGAGGTTGCATTGGGGCACTATTGATGGAGTTAGGGGTCGTCTTGGCGTCTTGGTAGCTTCCTGGGGCTATCTGAAGCTGTCTCGAAGACATCTGAAGCCGGAAAACCTAGGGGTCAACCACACTTTGATTTCCCGTTGGTTTTTCAGTGTGGTTTGCTTCTGAGGGCTTCGCTGGAGGGCTTTTTAGGGTTTCTTGGGTATCTCGGGAGCCTGCGGGGGCTCGCTGGGCCGTCTTTGGATTGAATTTGGGCGTCTTGCCCCCGCTCTGGAGCTCTCTTCGGGATCGATTTGCAGCCGCGTGGAGGCCGAAAAGGACGGAGAGCAGAGTGAGGGGAACAACCAATGACATCAACAGAAAAACTTTGAGGTCCGCGCGGGTTCCTCGCACCGGCGCAGTAGCCACCTGGCGGCGCCTCCGTCGCCGTCCCTGGCGGGTGCCGCGCGCCGGGGAGGAGAGTCCACCACCCCATCCGAGAAATCCGTGCGGACCAACGAGTACGTGTGTTCATGTCATTGTTTGTTCCCCTGCGGCGCGTGCTGCGAGGGGGAGGGGTCATCCCTAGAAGCGCTACAGACACCTTATCCCACAACACGCAAGCCTTTCCAGCACGCCCCAACGTGCCGTTGGCACGTTGGCGGACACGGTCATCACCATGTAGGTTTGGAGCCAGTGGATCCCACTCTTTCCGAGGAGGGCGTTGAAGGCGGACCCGGCACAGATGGTCTGATGCATTTTGTTCGCCCATGGTACTTGGACGGTCCGCGTCAGAATGTCTTAGCTGACCAGCTCGCGCAGTAGGTTTAGTAGAATATGTGGACAGGAAAACCCCCACCCCATCTCAGGTCGTTCCAGCATCCTTTCACCAAGTGCCTATACCCTGGTGTTCCGGTCCCTTGCAGGCCCGAGTTCCCCCTCCTCATCCTCGTTTGCATCCTTCTTCATCTTCTCCCTCTTCTTCGAGGCGCCCACAATGGCACGTAACGCCAAGTCCCTTGCTTGGAACGCCAAACTCCCGATGGGCAATACAGACTCTAGTGCGAACGCGATGTATTGCATGAGCTGCTCTACAGGCATGTGCTCAGTTTACAGTGCTCATCCTCTTGCTGTTGTTCCTCATACCCCTTGCTACCCAGGTCATCCGTGCCTCTTCTGCTACCATGAGCTTCTTGCGCTTGTCTGCCCCCCTCCCTGATCCTCCTCCGTTTCCTTGCCCTCCCCTCCTCATTATACTCATCGTCGTTGTCATCGTCCTCCTATTCGTCGTTGCCGTCGTACCCCATCCAGCCCCCTCCAACGCGAAACAATGCCGCGTCGCGCGAATGCAGTGGAACGAGGCGCAAAGTTGAGCAACTCAGCTCAGTTCAGAACATCGCAAAACAAAGCAACAACGCGACACACATCATCGCTGCTTTTGTGTGTAAAGTTCGTGTTGTACCCAGATGGAACTATGTCTTGAGCTTCGCATTCGAATTGCATGGTTTCAAGAGGCTTGCGCCATTCCGCCGACCTCCAGAAGATGCGTGGAGTCCACTGCTGAGGCGTCGTGGGCTTCTTGAGCATTACGTGGGGAATGTTGTGGGCGTCTTGGGAGCTGTTTGGGGGCCTGACGGAGCCTCCTGGAGATAGTTTGAAGCGTGCTGGGTGCCGCTTTGAGGCCTCTTTTGGGTCTCTTGGGAACTCTGAGGCTTATTAGGGGCCTCTTTTGGGCCACTTGAGGGCTTCTTCGGGCCTTTGGGGGGCCTCTTGGGGCGGAAAGATAGGATGTTCGGTTCGTGGTTTCCCTGTCTTCGCCTCTCGTGGGGCCCTTTTGGGGCGATCTTTGTTGGGGCGTCCTGGGGCCTCGTAGGGGCCTCGTCGGTCTACAGAGCCTCTTGGGTCGTTTTGGAGCGTCGAGAAAACTAAGGAAACACATTGATGTGTGCCTCTCGGGGCCCTCTTAGGAAAGCTCTTGGGGCATCCCGAAGGGAGGGGACAACCAATCACCTCACACGCCTTCTCACCCCTGGTAAGCGGGGTCGGCGGATGTAAGAAAGAGCGCGCTTTTGGTGCACTTATCATTAAAAGGGCGGCCCAGCTTCAAGCCCCCCCCACACGAAAGGGAGGGGAAATTCTGGAGCTCCCCCCCTTTTTGTTAACATTTCGGAGCCTGGGGGACCCTAGCTAAAAGAGGGGTGGAGGTCGGAAGCTACCCCCCCTCCCTCCCCCGTTTCGCAGCAGCTGATATTGCCGTGCCAAGAGGGGGGGCTTCAAAGCTACCCCCCCTCCCTTCCTATTCCGGAGACCAAGGGCCAACCCAGGCTTACCTTCCAAAGGGGGGGGCTTCGGAAGCTACCCCCCCTTCCTTTTCGCAGCTGAGATTGCCGTGCCAAGGGGGGGGGAGGTCCCCCCCTCCTTCCTTTTCCTGAGCCCAAGGCCAGCCCAGGTTTCCCTTTCAAAGGGGGGGGAGGCTTCGGAAGCTACCCCCCCAATCCTTTTCGCAGCCGGTATTGGTTTGCCAAGGGGAAGGATTCAACGTTCTTCGTTGTTTCCCAACCATCCTGTGGTGTTGGGTCCTCGTTTTGAAGAGACGGTGCCCCGCGTCTTCCTCCTCCTCCCCCTCTCCTTCTCCTCCTCCTCCTCCTCCTCCTCCTCCTCCTCCTCCTCCTCCTCCTCTTCCTCCTCCTCCTCCTCCTCCTCCTCCTCCTCCTCCTCTTTCTGTTTCTCTTTCTCCTCCCCCCTTCTCCTCCTCCTCCTCCTCCTCCTCCTCCTCCTCCTCCTCCTCCTCCTCCTCCTCCTCCTCCTCCTCCTCCTCCTCCCCGCCCGTGGCAATTTGGGCTCACGCGGAGGCGTCCCCTGGAGCGCTGGAGCCGCGCCATGCCCCGCGAGCGCGCGCGGCCAGCATCTGGCGGTGCGATGGGACGTGGCGGGCGGGGCGGTCTCTCGGTGCGCCATGGGGCCCCGCTCATCACGGGCGCATTTGTCGGCGAGGCCGATGAGCCCCTGCTGCTCGTGCAGGCTTGGAGCGCAGAGGCGGCGGCGGCGGCAACAGCAGGCGTGGCGGGGGCGGCGGCGGCGGCAGCACCTGGCCGCTCGGCCTTCGGAGACCGCGCGGGGGCGATGTTCGGAGCAGCAGCGGAGCTGGCGGCCTTGCTCGGGTCGCCAACGTTGGCCGCAGGGACAGGAGCGGTCCGCACCCGAGGGTGACGGGTCCCGTCGGCCTTCGAGAGGAGCTGCGGGACGCTCGATGGCTGCGGCGTTCCTGCGCCACCCGGGTGAGGCGGAGGCCGTTGCCTCAAGCCTTCCGGGCTGGTTCGCGGACGGTGCCGAGCCCAGGGCGGGCCTGCAGGCGGAAGCAGACGAAGGGGTGTTCGGCGGCTACGGCATGCGCGAGGAGGCTGGCCCCAAGCACCTTGTTGAGCTTGGCGCGCAGGTGGAGACCATCGAGCTGGGGCCCAGGGAGGCCGAGGGTTGGTTCGAGCAGAAGTCCAACCTGCGGGAGTTGCTGGGTGAGCAGGCGTTGGAGCTACAGGCCGCCAAGGACGAGCACAAACAGCGCATGGCGGACATGCGCAGGTAGCAGGAGCAGCTGGCGCAGCAACTGAGCCACGACGAGCAGAAGTACAACGACCCCGAAGAGCGCAACCAGCAGGTGGAACATGAGGCGCGGGATCCCGCGAACGCAGTGGAAGAGCAGCGGGGAAAGATCGTGCAGCGCGAGAAGGCCCTGAGTGAGCAGCTCTAGATCGCCTCGCTCGCGTCGGCCCGCGCCTTCCCCGCTCTGCACATCGACGGGGGGGGGCAGTTGAGCAACGTCGAGCAGCAGCAACGCGTCGACGATGACCGGGAGACCAACGGCCACCAGCTGGGCTTCGCGGAGGGCCATGGCAGGCAGCTGAATTTAATCGAGACGAAAGTGAGCACCGAGGACAGCAAGGCGAGCTACTCGGGCAACCAGCTGAGCATCGCGCGGAACCAGGTCAGCCCCCGGAGCTCTTGCGCGAAAAAGAGCAACTGAGACGCGCAGTCGGTCTTGGCGCGGTGGGGGGCCGCGCAAACAACCCCCAGCCGGCGCGCGCAGAGACGCGCGAGACATCGGCGCACAGCAGCGGTGCAGGAGCGAGTCGCGGACGCGTTGGCGTCTGGCTCGACCGGGAACTTCGAAATCGTGCGCGCCTTCATCATGGTCAAGATCGCCCCCTGTGCCCACCCGCGAGGGTGGGTAAGCTTGCGCGGACGGCGCGAGGACATCGTCCAGGGGCGGTCGCCCTTGCTGCTCCATCCGCGACGGCGGCCCGCGCTTGGCCGCGCGCGCCGCGGCGGGCGCGGCAGGGCGCGCGGCCGGGGCCCAGGAAAAGCAGGCAGGGCCCACCGCCGACGCCATCGTGGACGCGGAGATCAGCGCTGAGAGCGCGCAGGCCGCTCGCGCGACGAAGATCCCGCGGGGCAGCTGCTGGCGACGGCGGAGGCGGGCGCGCTGCCATCAGCCATCAGCCTGCTGATCCTCGCCAGCCGCCAGCACGGGCAGAGTGCCAGCGCGGCCGCCTTCGGACCTGGCAGCGCCCCTCAGCCTGCCAGGCCGAGCAGCTGCCAGGGCGACGGGGGCCGGGGCCGACGGCCCGCTGCCCGCGCGGGCGCAGCGCGCGCGGGCGCGCCGAGACCGTCGGCGCTCGGCCCTGCGCGCGCGCGGGCGTTCAATCCCCCCGCCCTTCGCGGGCGCCGAGGCCTGCTCAGAGAACGCCGGGGCGCCGCAACAAGCTAGCCCCATGCTGCACTTCTCGGGGCAATTTGTCGCCGGGCCCCACTTGCTGGCGGGCGCGGCGGGGGCGCGCCTGCAAAAAAAAATATACAAGGGTCACAAACGCTGGTGACTACTATGTGCTACGCGCCTCGGCCTTCCCACCTGGGGGGGCAGGGTGCTCCCGGCCTGTTGTATAGCTGCCTCGCAATGTTATGTGGCGCGTGCCGCCCCGCGCATTTCTGGGCTTGCCATTCGCGCTCTGCATTCAGCCTGCGCGCTCGTTGCGCATGCGCCGCGCTCAGGCAGACCGCCGCAAGAGATCCGACAGCGGTGGCAAGGCCCGCCGACGTTTTGCAAGGGGCAGAGGGGAATTGCAGAGCACCCCATCACTTTCGCCCGGCACGGCGGTGGACGACGCAACAGGGGGAATGCGCGCGGAGACGGAGAACCTCCCAGGCGAATGCTTCAGGCAGAACATGCAGCGCACGCAGCAGGGGGGCCCTTCTACCATCTAGGAAGACCCTTCAGGGCACGCGGGCACGCGGGCGGCCCCTGGGACCGAACAGCAGGCCAAACGTAGGGATTGCGTGGTGCTCTCGAGGACACTGCAGGCCCCCCAGCAAGGCGTTGACGCGCAAACCGACTTCGCGGTGACGCAGCCCGATCAAGCGGTTGTGGCGGCCACGAATGCCTTCCCCACCTTTAAGTATTCGCTGGCGGCCCCCAGGCCCAACGAGGCCCCTCATGACCAAGAGCTGCGTGCGGATCCCACATCGGCCCAGCTATTCCAACGCCTGCCGACGCTGTTCCGACCGCCTGATTTCGACGTTCGCGCCGCGGACCACGAGTGGATGCCCGACCGGCGCATCCGAGAGGTCATCGAGATCGCCCCCCTTGCGCGAGCCGCTCCCGCGAGCCGTCGACCTAGACAAGGCTGGATCAGATACCCCACGATTGCACTAGAGGGGGAAGGATCGCTCGACGCCCACGACGACGCCTGATTGGCGAGGTGCGCCGAGCTTTTTTGCCGCGCGGCAGCGGCTGATCTGTTTTCAAAAAGATTTGAATTCAGGCTGCGATCGAGTGCCAACTTCCCCGTACTTTCACGCCTGCAACGTCGAGCGGCCGCCTGGGTCTCGACTGCCAGAGTCTGGCCCCGGCCGCGGCGGCGCCATTGAGGAAACAAGCCGACGTCCGATTTCGGAGGGGCATTGGTCACGCGCAGGGGCCCTGCAGGATGCTCGCCCACGCCGGCCACTTGGAGATTGTTGCCGCCGTCGCGCCCCCCGCGCTGGATCTCCTGCAGGTCCGCCTCCGTTCCTTGGCCTTTGGAACTTCCTCCAGCGCGCTCAGGCACGCGCGCTGCCTCATGGGGGGCCCATGCTGCGCCGCGCTCATGCGACAATCTACGGCGGGCGATGCGACTGCGCGCTATCAAGACATCAGCATGACACGGTTTTCGCGAGGCTGCGAGGCATGGGCATCGGGCCCCAAAAGAGGCCCCCCAGCAGGGCCCCCCTCACGGAGCTGCTGGAGGGCGGAACTATGGCCGCCGCGCGCGCGGAGGCAGCGGACCATTGGGCGCGCCATTTTGCCGACGAAGAAATAGGAGTGGTTGTTTCGCCGCAGGAGGCCACTTGCTTTTATCGACCTTCCGCGCGCACGCGCTCCCTGATGGCCTCAGCAGAGACATTCCTGTCGAGGATCTCCTCGCGCCGCCCATGGCCGAATTCCAAAGGGCGCGCGCGATGGCCGAGATGTCGGCGGCTCGCCCAGATGGCGCTCCGGGCGCATTGCTGCGCAAGTTTGGTCGCAGCATCGCCTCGCGCCACTGCCCCGCGGCGATGGCGCGCGCTCTGGGGCTAGATGGGGCCGCCGCAATGGAAGGGGGAAACTACTGTGACACGTGGAAGCGCAGGGCGAACCCAGCAAAATGCAAAAACCGTCGAGCTGTCTTGATTTCCTCACAGGCAAGGAACGACAGCTGCCCAGGGCCCCCCCGGCGAAGGCATGGCCCCGCGAAGCCGGAGACTCGCGGCGCGGAGGAGTCGAAGGAGGAGGAGGAGGAGGGGGAGTTGATCCGGCGGCTCTGGCCTTGCGCAGCTTCCAGGAACTCCCGCTACTACTTGAGACGTGAGCCCGCTTCGCCACGATCGATGCCATCTCTGCCTTTTACCGCGCCACGCGGGGGCAAGTGCTCCAGCTGGGCGCCGGCGATTACGACCTGCGTCTCATTATATAAGGGCGGCAAGATTGCCGGACGCCGCAGTTGAGAACTTCAAACAGCAAATTGCCAACCATCCTGCGTTGTTGGGAAAGGCAGGGGTGCCCCAGCATGCGCGAGCGCTGGTAGCGGGCAGTCATCGCAGCTCACTGTTCTGATGCCCTGGGGCCACGGGGGTCGCTTGCGCGCCGTCGGGGGCGGTTCCAGGGCAACTGCCGGGGGGCGTCGTCTTTAACTGCGCCATGTCGGCTTGGTTCAGGGAGGCCCAAGCGGGCCTTAGTGAGATGGATCTGGACATCGGAATCCCCATCCGCCTCCACTCCAGCCTCTCAGAGTTACTCCAATGACAGCCCGAGCGCATGCGCGGAGGTTTGCGCGCATGTTTCTTCGACGATGGTGTCCCCGTGCCGTTAGGGTCTGCGCCGCGCTCGATTCGGGCGTCGCCTCGCATGGCAGAAGTGGTGGACGCCAGCATTGCGCGCGAGGGCCTCAGGCTCAACTTCTCGGCGGGCAAGACAGAGGCACTCTTCCGATTCCGCGGGCAAGGGGCTCGCCAGGCCAAACAACAGCTATAGCAGCTATGGCGCGACATGCGAAGGAAGCTTCATACTATTTCACGCCCGCTCGGGCATTCCATCTTGCTGGCTGCGCGCCACTATCCGCAAATGCGCACAGATCTGGATGATCGGGGATCCACTGGGTCCGAGCTGGCTCATCGCGAGGCCTCCTTCCAATCCTCTGGGCAGAAGCTGCGGCGACGGATTATTGCATCGGGCGATGCCCTGCCCAGGGTGGTGGCGCTGCACCTGTGCGATGCACGATTCTTCTCGGGGCTATTGGCAAAGGCAGGTACCCGGACAACGCTAGCGGATGCGCAGCACCCACGCCCGCAGCGCAACACATGCAGGCAGGTTCTGAGACTCAAGCAGCAGGGCGAGCATGCAGCGCGCGACGCGGCGCATGTGCTGGCACGAGCGGAGCGCGCCGGCCCGGGCTCTGCGCCGCGCGCGCGTGCCCAGGCCGTTTGGGCGTTTGCCGCGCCGCGGCGCGCCCGTTTTGCGCAGTCTGGTCGCGCGCGTCGATCGCGCGGCGTTTGCGCGACACGGCGCATCTCGGGCGCGTCGCATCTTGAACGACCTGACATGGCTACGCAGTGTGCATGCGGCTGTCGTGCAGTAACCTTGCCCACGGGGCGGTTTCTCAGCGCGGGGGCGACGCATCTCGCGCTCGCTGCCTGCCTGGCGACGCGGGCCCAGCTTCGCCATGGGGGCGGGGGCAAGGGCCGCGTGAAGTGCAGCAACGGATTGCCCAGCATGTTTCTGGCCAACGTTTCGACCTGGCAAGACCAGCAGTAGTCCCATTGTCGATCGCGGACCCAGGGCGCCCGCTGCATCCGACCCCAGCCCCGGCTTCAGAAGCGCAACCCATGTGGCGCAGGTACCGAGGCACTGCCAGCAAGAGCATCACACAGCACACAGTACGCGCGCACTACAGCCAGGTCAGCATCGAAGCGTGGTTCATGGAGGATGGGGCTGCTCTCGCGGCTTGCTCAATTGCCTTTGTTAGATGGAGATTGCCGAGGGATCGCCTCTCTCTCAACTCCCCTCAATGCCACCTCGCCCATCGCATCGACGGCGCCGCCCCCAGCCCGGGGCGCGCCTAGGAAATTCGACCCCAGGAGAGAGAGGATCTGGCCAGGCAGGAGAAGACAGGGCTGGGCCGACGGCGAGCAGCCTGCCCAGCAGCAGTAGAGCATCCACCCGACGGGCCGCGTCCATCGGCGACACTCGTCGCAGCTTCGTGGAACAGGAAGCACACGAGCTCTTGCAGACCCCTGGGGGTTGCTGCGAGGTGTCTCCAGAGGCCCTGCGCAGACAAGGGACAGTTCGAGCGCGCCGACGCCCCCCCGACGCAAGAGGGCCCGCAGTTCGCCGACAGGTCGCGGAGGCATCGCGCCAGGGACTACGAGGGCTTCGCCGCCGAGACTGCGCTGCGCTGGACGCGCAGATCCACGATTCCCGCGCCGAACCATTGCTCTGGCAGGAGGAGCAAAAGGAGACGCCCACACGTGGGTCGAGCGCAAAGTCGCCCCAGCGACGCATCGAGTTGCGACGCCGTGTGTCGACGTCGCCATCAGCGGGGAACTTGGGGATGTGATGCGGGAGGCCAGGGTCGACGCATGGGGGGGCGCGCGCATGCGCGGCGCGTCTGGAATGCAGGGGGGGGGGGGGGGGGGGGGGGGGGGGGCGCGCGCGCGAGACGCGGGGCGCCGCGAGATGGCTCGACGCCCCCCCCCCCCCGCCGCTGCGCCCTCCCCCCGCTGCGCATCGACAATTGATTTTGGGGCGTCCCGCAAGTGGCGGGACGACAGTCAACGCAGCTAGACGCTGGCAAGAAGCCCCCGTGGATCATGCTGCAGTCAATGGCCCACCGCATGGTGGCAGGCGCGAGCGCCTGGATGCAGCACTTTAAACGGAGAAGGTTAAAGGCGAGGTATAAATCGAGCATGTACCGCTGCCGTGCCTGGCTCAAGCCGGGCCCGGCCAAATATATGACTGTGCCTCACCGAGGCGCACGACTGGTATCTGAGATCGGAAAATACCTTTTCCATTGAAGATGCCTCTTCTATCCTTTACTCCAGATCCCATGCTTCGTCTCGCTCTCTTGCTCATGCGATATGAGCCAAAGCCTGGGATATGGCAACGCTTGAAGCGTAACACATACCTAAGCTTACCAGTGTTTTCGACTTGGTAGCGGAGCTGGCTACACTCTCGTGTGGCTGGCTCTCGCTCTGATTCCTGTAATCCACGGCACAACTTGGTGGACTACTACTACGGTGGAATACCATGTTGCGCCGGCTCTGCGAGGAGCGGAGCCAGTCCGCGATCGAGCTAGCGGGGCAACCCGCGAACTCGAGACGCTCTCTCCTACTTCACTGCGCTACTTCACTCTCGACTTCCACCAGCTGCCAATCGGCAACTCGATCGAGAACGTGGTCACCCTGCGGGGCTACCCGCAGCGGGGCCACCTGCATCCCGTGCCAGTCAGGCGCCTCACGGCTACTACGCCAGAGCCTGACAAACCACAGCCTAACCAATCACCGAAGCCGAAATGCACATGCACTGGATTAAGATAACTATCTTCGGCATTCTGTGGGTAATAATGGGATGTGCTGTGGGATACATGCGGCAGGGGATGGACGACACGCGTACTACTGGCCCTTCATGGGACCCTGCCGGTACTACGCCTTTTCGCGAATACGTTCGCGAAGTACATGCATGGATAAACGTAACGAGCGGCAATATGACGCCACCACAACAAGCTGCAGCACTACAACGAGGCCTTCAAGGTCTTGCTCGTCGTATCGCCATGCAGGTCCCCTCCCAGATCATCAACTATGGTGTAACTGTCAATGGACAGCCAACGGATGCAGTCACATATATACTGTACCCACTGAGCACCAAATTTGAAAATCTGGAAGATGAGCGCCAGCTCAACTCTGGCACTGCCCTTATCGACTTTCGCGTCGAAAGGGGCGAGCGAATCGACTCAGTGTTAGCTCGATTCGAGATGGCCCGTGACGAGGCTAACTCTGTTGGCTTTGTCATCCCCAACTTTCAGATCCTAACGCTGATTCTTTTCAGAGCGTTAGGCGTTGGCGCGTCACGAGCCCAACACCTGCTGGAGCCTTTTAATCATCAGATGCCCAGAACACAAGCAGACTATGACAGGCTGCTGACCAGGATGAGGAACTACGGACATGTTGCCGAGCGCTCTCCTGGCAACATTGCGGGTATCTTCACAGGGCACCACTCACATGCAGGTGTCTACGCCACGACTGCGGGGTCACCCGCTGGTCCTGGCGAGCCAAGTCCCTGGGCTGACCCATCCGATATGCCCAACGAGGCCACTGCCTTCTTAGGGCAGACCGGCCAGGCATCGGCAGAGGCAGCTGAGGCGAACGCCTGGTCGAACTACTCGCCAGGCGCCGCCTACACTGCAAGCCCGCACTCGGGCACAACCCTCTGGGGCCAAGCGGAGTCATCCGCTCAATGGTCTCAGCCACCCTCACCGTTTGCAAGCCCGCCCTCGGGCACAACCCTCTGGGGCCAAGCGGAGTCATCCGCTCAAGGGTCTCAGCCACCCTCACCGTTTGAATCTGGCACTGACACAGACACCTCATCTGACGATGAGCACAATGGCATAGTCACTGCTGGTAATGACTATCCAGCGGATGACACTCACCTTTCTGAACAACAAAGAGCGGAAGCCGCTTTTATGGCTTATCGCAATTCAAAACGCCGTTGGAGGCGCTTTGATTTTTTTTTTTATTTTTTTTTTTTTTTTTTTTTTTTTTTTTATTTTTTTTGGTTTTTTTTTTTTTTTTTTTTATTTTTTTTTCTATTCTTTTTTTTTATTTTTGTCTTTTTTTTTTTTTTTATTTTTCTTTATTTTTTTATTTTTTTTTTTTTCTCTTTATTTTTTTTTTTTTTTTTTTCTTTTTTTTTCTTTTTATGAAGAAACCAGTCAGAAAGGTGAGACGTGCAGTACGCCGACATTTCAAACGAATTGGAAAGGGTCGTGGCAAAGGGGGTCGCAGACGCCGTATGCATGGTAGGGGTATTACTGCTTTCCTCACGTCCTTAACTGATATGGCTTTTGAAGAAGTTCTTATCGGAGGCAAAGGTCGGGGTCTCAGGCGGACCTCCGGTAAGGGAAAAGGGCGGAGGGGCAACCCTAGGGACGCTTCTGGCAATACTATGAAGTGTCATACATGCGGTAGCACAGAGCATTTGCGCGATCAATGCCCGAAAGGGAAAGGAAAGGGATCCGTACATTTGGCTCAAAACTCTTTTATGGATGACATAGACTACATTGACTACGAGTTTTACGTCAATCCAGAAGCGGCTCCCGCCGCGGGCTCCTCCACGTACTACGTGATGGCCCGCTACGCTGTAGTGACCGTAGCCCTGG